>CM076995.1:117864769-118119769 GCA_039090855.1 Macrothele yani | reverse complement strand
TCTTCTTGATCTTCAATTTTTTATTTTATTAGAAATGCATTTATTTGTTCGGAAAATGAACATAAATATGTATGTTTGTGTATTTGATCAGAAAGTTAACTAGATTCACCTCCATAATAATAATAAAAAAAACAGCCCTATTTTCGACAAATAGAAATGTATTGAACATTTCTATGTTCAATACATTTCTATTAGTAGAGGAGAAAATTCGTGAAAAATCATTGTCATGCATGATTAGAGACATGAAAGGTCTTCTAGAAAGTTGTGATATACACTGGCGTGCAAAAATTAAGGACGAGACGGTTTTTCGAATGTAACGTCTTGCAGAAGTGTTCCACATCGACTCAAATCATACCATAAGATCCCCAAGATGTAAGAATATGGGACAAGTGAGCAAACCCGTCCAAACAAGGAATCCAAAGGATACAAAGGCATTTTATTGAAAAGGTAGCTTCGAGTACAACTGGACGTTTTCTTCTTGATCTTCAATTTTTTATTTTATTAGAAATGCATTTATTTGTTCGGAAAATGAACATAAATATGTATGTTTGTGTATTTGATCAGAAAGTTAACTAGATTCACCTCCATAATAATAATAAAAAAAAACAGCCCTATTTTCGACAAATAGAAATGTATTGAACATTTCTATGTTCAATACATTTCTATTAGTAGAGGAGAAAATTCGTGAAAAATCATTGTCATGCATGATTAGAGACATGAAAGGTCTTCTAGAAAGTTGTGATATACACTGGCGTGCAAAAATTAAGGACGAGACGGTTTTTCGAATATAACGTCGTGCAGAAGTGTTCCACATCGACTCAAATCATACCATAAGATCCCCAAGATGTAAGAATATGGGACAAGTGAGCAATACCGTCCAAACAAGGAATCTAAAGGATATAAAGGCACTTTATTGAAAAGGTAGCTTCGAGCACAACTGGACAGAAGACAGAAACGTCCATCTTCATGTGACAGGCGGCTGCCAAGAAACATCCAGTCTTTAGTAGGGGATATGATCACCCCTGACTGCGTTGCAGGATTTACAACGTCTGCCCATGCTGAGGACGAGGTTGTCAAGGAGCTGTTGAGGCATCGCGGCTCATTCCTCTTGTAGCGCCAATCGAAGCTGCGGAATCGTTGCTGGAGGCTGGTGACGGGCTGCCAAGTGTCTCCCGAGAAGGTCCTACACGTGTTCGATTGGATTTAGGTCCGGGGACCTTGCGGGCCAATCCATGCGTTGAATATCTTCACTCTCCAACAGCTTTGCGACAGCCACTGCACGATGAGGTGTAGCGTTGTCGTCCATGAAGGGGAACTCAGGACCCACAGCACCTCTAAACAGACGCACGTTAGGCAGGAGAACCTCGGTACAATAGCGGACACCAGTGACTGAACCTCCTTGGAAGATGTGGAGGTCAGTACGGCTACCAAGCATGATACCGCCCCAAACGAGAACTCCTTCACCTCCAAACCGATCCGTTTCGATGATGTTGGAGGTGTGATTGCGTGTTCCCTGCTCTTTCCAGATGTGTATACGTCCACAATCGCTCGTTAGACTAAATCGGCTCTCATCCGTAAAGAGAACTCGACCCCATTGCTGATGTGTCCAGTTCTTGTGTTCCTGGCACCACAGAAACCGCCGTGTACGATGAGCAGGCGTTAATGGCACACACCGTACTGGTCGTCGTGCAAATAAACCATCTTTGTGCAGCCTCCTGGCCACGGTAAAACGCGATAACGGACGTCCAGTTGTCTGTTGCATGTGCCTTGCGATTTCTCCCGCTGTCTGCCGTCTGTCTCTTCTCGCGTGTAGGACAATATACCGGTCGTCCGCCGCCGTGGTTGCTCGTGGACGACCACTGCTAAACTCTCGGACAGCTATTCCTGTCGTTTGAAATGCTCTCCAAGCTCGTGAAACGATGCTGTGAGCGATCCTGAACTCCTCGGCCACACTAGTCACACTTCGACCTTCTTCCAACTTCCCAATGACGCGACCTTGGGTAAAGTCATCCAGATGTCGTCTATTGGATTGCCTGTTGGCCATATCACACGGTGGCAGCAACTCGACGTCGTTCAAACCGATGTACAGCGTGCAATAGCTTTCTCCGAATTGCTGAGCGTACACCGCCCGTGTGCTTTATACCCTTCCGACACCCCCCCTCCCTACTTCATGCTGCATATATGCGCATGCCCTACCGTACCGGACCCTAGTTTATCTCCTGAGTGGTCTTTCGGTCCGTTCTGGCTGCTCGTTCCGCTGTTATGCTAATTTCTCCTTTTCGTCCTTAATTTTTGCACACCAGTGTATAACAAAAGCACACCATTCTTTATTATGCACATGGACATCAAAAGATTTCTAGTATAAATTTATTTCAGCTTGGGGGGGGGGGCGTAACGATTACCGTGAGCAACTCAATGGGCTACAAGCGATCGACCATCTCTCATTTAGGGCCACTGGTTCAAGGGAAGGGATACAGACAGTGCCGGAAGACAAACATCTATGCCTTACTGGGATTCGATTTCGGACCCATTTCGAACGAATGATCAGAAGCCAGCGCTTAGACCACTGCGCCACGGGGTCGGTGATTTCGACATTTGAACATTTGTACCATATATGTACATATGTTAACGCACTACGTTATCTTTTTCAGATAATTATTTCATTCAGGAAGGCAGAGAATTCATACGAAATTTAGAGAAGGTACTGCTGACACCGTCTTTTTTTTCTTTTCTTTTTTTTCTAAATAAAATCAATGGCACACCTTTTGGCATACTTAACTGTGTCTAAATATTTGTTTGTTTTGTTTTCTTTCTGTTTTGGGGTTTGGCCACCATTACTATGAGTAGCTTATAGGGCTATATGCCCTGGCTCGTCCTTAATTTAGGGCCACTAGTTCTAGGGAAGAGACGTATCCAACACCATCAGACAAAAACACCTTCCATGTCGCTCATCAAAGATAATCTCGGACGAATGTTCGGAAAACAGCGCCTTAGACCAATCGGCAAGGGGTGGCTGTCTAAAGTTTGATGATGATAATATCAGCAGAGATAGATATATGTAAACTGGTGGTCTCCTTTCCCTTTCAGAAAAGACTTTTTTGTTTCGAAGTTTGGGAACCATATTACTGTGAAAAGCTCTTAGGGATATGATCAGTCATATGTCTGTAACTGGGATCTACTAGTTCCGGAATAGGGGGAATCCAACGCCATCCAGCAATCACAACACCCATTTCTCCCTCAGGACTTGAACCTCGGCTCCTCTCAGATGAATGGTCAGGAGCCAGCGCCTCAGACCACTCTGCTACCGGGGTGGCAAACTGGTCATGGTTCGTACGGCAACAAATTGGAAAGTTTTTATTTGATCTGTAAACGTCCGCCAGACAGTTTCTTTCGGAATATTTTTTTCTCATTGTTTTCTATTTCTTTCTTTTAGAGAATGTATCTTTTCGTTTACTTCCTTTGTGTTATCTTTATACCGTGATGAAATGACTGCAAGATATAGCATAAGGCATGAAATTCCGATCTTCTTTAGGTAGAAATGAATTATTCTGGGCGATTTTCAGCGTCAAAGGACAGGATAACTATTTAAATTAACAGTTATCCCCCTGCCTTTTTTTACGCTTTCCAACCGTAGGTTGAAGAAACGTATATGCTGCAGCTTTGTCCATCTGTTTGTCTGTCTGTCCGCACGATAACTCGTGTATAAAAATGGTTCGATTTTGATGAAATTTTAGTATGTGGTAAGGGACAACCTGGGGAGAAACCCTTTTGAAAATGGGCGGAATGGGATCAAAGGTCAGGACATAGGAGGAATACATTCAATCGCCCTTATGCGCCATAACTTACGTAAAAATGCTTTGATCGCGACAAAACTTTATCATGTTGTTCCGGAAGTATACTGAACTAATTCTGTTTAATGTAATCGAAACGGGGACAAAGGTCAGCGCACAGGAGCGAGATTTATTCCACAACCATTATCCTCATAACTTGAGTAATAACTTGAGTAAAAATGCTTCTATTGCGACAAAACTTTACTATGTTGTTCCGGAGGTATACTGAACGAATCGATAGTCACTAGTCAGGTTAGGGAGGAGGGTTTGTCTGCGCGCGATTTCTGGTATGTTAAAAAGAGTAACATAATCAATGCAATGCATGATTTTATTAACTTGTTTTTTCTCGTTCAGGTGAAGAAGTGTGCATCATTCCTTTGACGAAGGTGGCGTGGTTAACCACAGCAAAACCTATCAGAGTGATTCTGTTGTTATTCTTTCCAAGGATTTTGTGAGCACCTCAGTTATAAAATTTAATCAAAGTATATATACACTGCTGGCCACCCAAAATGCAACACCAAGAAGGAAGCATCCGATTGGCCTGAAATTCACAGCAAGCGTCGCCCGCGAGAGAACATGCAAACGATTAGCATTGCAGGGCATATGCAAATCATGTGCGCACAGCACGCCACCGAGAAGCACTATAAGAAGGGTGCACAGAAGGCGGGGTGTAAGTAGTGGAAGTGTTTTGTGCTGCCGGACCTGTGCGTGGGAAGATTCCTGATGCCTCATCGCAGAATACGGCAGTCATTCCAGCACGTTTCGGAGTTCGACAGAGGACAAATAGTGGCTTATAGCGACAGCTGTTTATCGTACCGAGACATTGGCGCCCGTGTGGGACGACATCCAGCCACACTGAGGCGAGTATGTATTCGGTGGGTGCAGAAGGGACAAACGGAACGACGTGAGCGATTGCTGCAGCCGCGGCACACCACCAAACAAGAGGACAGGCGTGTTGTGCGGCGGACATTGACGGCTCGCACCGCCACATCACGAACGTTAGCGCAGGAATTAGGGTGTGTTGCGCAACAACCTGTGTCAGCACGCACCGTTCGATGTCGTCTGCAGGAGCGGGGACTTGTCATATACGGCGCCCATTGCTCCGATTACCATTGACGTTACACCACCGGAGAGTGCGGCGGCAGGGGCCGTTGAACGCCGCACATGGACTACGGAATGGCACGACATTGTCTTCTCTGACGAATCCCGCTTCTGCCCATAACACCACGATGGTCGGATCCGCGTGTGGCGGCACCGCGGCAAGAGACTGTATGACGCCTGCATTATGCATCGCCATACCGGTCTGTCACCTGGCGTTATGGTTTAGGGTGCAATTAGGTATGACACCCGCACCCTCTGGCACGCATCGCCGGTACACTCAACAGCCACCGCTACATCTCCGACGTTTTGGAGCCTGTAGTCCTCCCTTACCTGCAGGACCTGCCAGCTGCCACGTTTCAACAGGACAATGCGCGCCCGCACGTAGCACGCATCCTACAACAATTCTCCACGGCCCACCAGGTGTCACTGCTGCCGTGGCCCTCCTGTTCTCCCTATATGTCGCCCATCGAACACGTCTGGTTGCTGATCGGCAACCGAGTGGCCCGGCAAGCACCACCCGCGGCTATGCCTGATGAACTGTGGCAACGTGTGGAAGCAGCCTGGACCCCGACGTACCCCAAGCCCACATCCAAAGCCTCTTTCGTTCGGTGCTGCGGCGTTTAGCGGCCGTTATTGCTAGCCATGAGGGCCACACGAACTATTGATATCTGCGTGTTCCGCAAGTCGCACGGGCCAGTAAGCTCAATCGTTTCATCTTTGCATCTGTTGTTATGTGTCCAGTAAATCTGGCTTTGCTGTCTCGTGTCCTTCTTGGTGTTGCATTTTGGGTGACCAGCAGTGTACATAAACAATTGTAGCGGTAAATATTTTGAGTAACTTAAATTGTGGACTTCAAGACGCAAACCTTGCTGCAGTCCTTTAATGCGTAGAAGGTTGCCTCAAATGATTCATGAAATGGCAGAGTACCGGCTGCGAACTACCTGTTGTAGTACGCCTGTTTTGAAAACTTTAGTACTCGGGGTCACGTTTTATGTAGGAACAAGGTATTTTTCGTAAAAGTAAAAAAATCAGTGAAAGAAATAAGTAAACACTTCCTTTTGCTTCGGTCTATTTTTACTATAAATGCTGCACTGAACTACAAAAGAACTGGAATGTTCTTGGGTGGTCTTCATTCAGCTAGACATCAATCCTCATTTTTTTTAAAACTCAACCATTGACTTGAATCCGTGTTTACAACTTAATTGTGGTCCAATTATGGTAAAACGGTGAAACCACAAATGCTGGAAATGCCTGAACGGAAGCATTCAAACTCAGTCACGTACAAATTCTAACATCATCACGAGAAACTCTGCGAAACGTCAATAAGATCCCGGATGATGACAGCAGAAAGCAATTAATAAAACACAAGAGATCGTTAGGGGAAAATAAAAAAAAAGGAATATACGTTTGTGCCATTAGTTCAAGAATGGGGAACATTCAATCATTTAATAATAGGTAATGTTTCAATACCAACGTCAATTACGAAGAAAACTCCAGTTAACTAACTTTTCGATCACGTTTTTATTTTTCCCGCAGCCACAGATGAAGTATCGGAGAATACCGAGTCACAGAGATAGAGAACAACATAAAGGTCAAAATAAGAGAGGAGGAGGGTAAAAATGGATACCAGTCTATGATGAAGATAAAGATTAAAAATGAAATGAAGATTTTGTGACAAATGATACACGAAATATCAGAAGGAAGCAGAAAATTGGGATGTGAGAACGAGAAATCATTCCAAGAATAGCAGAGAAAGAAAAACATAAAGTAAAAAGAAAAGCGGGGAGGGATTGTAGGAAAAAGAAAGAGAAAAAATATTGATAAGGGAAATATGAAACGCTCACCTGTCTGACAGATTTTTGAAAGTTGACTACAATTTAAGAACGCATTTCTTTTTGTACAGTAACCAATTTTTCGCAAGCCATGCGTACGTGATACGTTTTTGCACATGATATTTGAAATTAACTAAACGCCATAAAAAAACATAAAATACACGTAAAAGCTTATAGATTTTTTAGTTATTTGCTCACACACGTATCATGCACTCAAACTGCAAGGATTTCCGTGAAATGTTGTGAAGAAGTTTTTCTCACGAGATTCTGCATCAAAGACTAAAATAGTAATTTCCCATTGAGGGGTTCATTTAGCACAGCACCTTCAAAGAAATGCTATTCACACGACGATACTTTAGAAGATTTGTTCTGTTTTGTTTGGAGGATTGAGGGCCACCGTGAGCAACTCAATGAGCTTATTTAGCGCCATTGGTTCCAGGGAGGAGAGAGAGCCAGCGCCGAAACACAAACATACTACCCATGCCTCATCCAGTAGTCAAACCTAGTACATACTACTAGTACTATAACTTATTATTTTACTCGTGCACAGTATGTATTTAGGACACAATAAATATCTGTTTTAATTGTTTACCAACAGTTAGATGGAATTATCTACCAACAGTTAGATGGAACCCCTATGGGATCACCCCTCTCTCCACTTTTGGCAGAGGTGGTTATGCAGAAAGTAGAGAACACAGTACTTGATCAATGTATGTACAAACCTCTGTTATATATGAGATATGTCGACGACATTCTGGTCTTCTGGCCGCACACCATTGAATTACTTCGATTTTTTACCTTGGAATTGTCATCAGTATTCCCAACCATTAATTTTACAATAGAATTAGAAGAACATTTATCACTACCTTTTTTGGATGTTCTTCTGTCTAGGCACTCAAAAACCAATGATATTTCATTTGAAGTTTATCGTAAACCTACACATATTCCGACTTATATTCCTTTTGCATCCAACCACCCATTACAACACAAACTTGCAGGAGTGCGGTCACATATCGCAAGAACGTTTACACATTCCTCATCCATACAGTCTAGGCAAAAAGAACTTAATTATATTCTACGGACCACGAAAGAGGTTGGGTACCCAGAAACATATATCTCAATACTAATTGGGAAACAACAACGCTTGCAACATACTACGCTGACAAGAGAAATAGTAAATAAAACTAATACAGACATTTAACGTGGACCAGAAACATCAAACAAAGATCTTCGCTCTTTCCACGTTTATAAATGAGTCACGGAAAAATTCTCATTGGCCTCCACCGGTAGTCGAACCCAGGGTCTTCCAGTTACGCGCCGGATATGCTTCCGCTACACCACAGCGGCCTCGAATTCCTCCAGACTCACACACGCTAACTGATAGGCCAAGTTGGCAGGTTGCTTCTTGGAGCCCCGCACAATGCTGGGGATTCACCAAAGATGGTAAGCAGCAACTGAAGAAATAATTAGAAGGCGAATGAATAATTAATACAGACATTTAACGTGGACCAGAAACATTAAACAAAGATCTTCGCTCTTTCCACGTTTATAAATGAGTCACGGAAAAATTCTCATTGGCCGCCACCGGGAGTCGAACTCAGGGTCTTCCAGTTACGCGCCGGATATGCTTCCGCTACACCAACCACAGCGGCCTCGAATTCCTCCAGACTCGCACACGCTAACTGCCAAGCCAAGTTGGCATGTTGCTTAAAATGCCCTGCAGCGTTTCTGTAACAAACACCAGGTACAATTTGGACTACGAACAACAAATATTTTCAATATGGTTCGTTGTGATCGTGATCAAGTAAAAATAAATGACAAATATGAAATATACTGTATACCGCTTCAGTCTCCTAAACATGAAGTTCAACCTTGTTATTATATAGGCTCCACCCTCAGGACGTTGGGTTTGAGAACGTCTAAACATAAATACGATATTTCTAGAAAGGCGATGTCGACCTCCTTAGCCAGGAAAGTTGAAGTGGAACATTTTGTTCCAGTTTGGGAACAAATGAGACATTTGGCATATACTGGAAACAAGACTGATACCTTTTTCAATGAAGCCTTATTTATTCTATGATACGATAATTCATGCTGTAACGAAGATTTACCATGTTATGCACCAAACCCATGGGGACAGTACATTCGAACACTTAGACCACCTAAGAACACCTAACTTAACCTAAAGATTTTAAGATATAAAAAACTATATATGTTTTACCACGTTGTTATTGTTACTTTGCGTTGCTATGGTAACCACACGTGACTAACCCTGTATGTATTATAAGCTCCCACTCACAGGAAATCTGAGCTCACTTGTTGGCTTGATATTGGCCCCTTGGGGGGACCGAAAGTGCTCGCCTTTTAACTTTTAACTTTTTAATATGCTCTTAGCTGTACATAGATGTTTTTAATTTCGAATAAAGTGTTTGTTCATTGAGGACGGGTATGTGCAGTTGTAGAGTATCTTTGTAATCGTGCTTAAGACAGATATTTATTGCGTCCTAGATACCACTAGTAGGTGCCAATTAAGAAAAATTTAAAAATGATGGAAGCGTTAGCTTAGTGAATAACATTCTCAGTACTAGGTTTCCTTGCAGGTTTTAAGTCGGAAATGAGTTACATCCACTCCATACGATCTTATCAGAAAGTGACTGAACATGCTGATATATGCGAAGTTATTTGCACCCTACGGCTTATTTTTGAAGTTTCCCCCGATGTTTATTTTCTCAAGACGACACAAGATGTCACCACCTCCGCAGAGTACAATACTATAATCACAAACACACGACAGCTTTTTTCAGTTTTCTTTTTAGCACGTCTTTTGTAAAGAAAGATCGTGCTTATGTTATCACTTTGTACGCACGTCTGTCTGTGGACAGCATATCTCCCAAGTCCCAACTATCATTTCGATTTGAAAAATTCTTTTTCCATTGAGAAGCTTGAAATGTGGGAATGAAAATACTTGCTTTCATGTGTTTCTACGATGCACAACTTCGCCACCAGAAGTCGTAAATGCAAATACTATCGACTGCACAATACATTTTGTTCATCATAATAGCTTATGAACAGAGGCGTGCCAACGTTTCAGAAATTAGGGGGTGAGGCAAAGTATTTTCCTATTTTCTAAATAATGCTCTAAAACTATATCAGAACGTCGCGCTCGCGCATATTTGTACACTGACGGAAAAAAATCCCAACACCAAGAAGGGGTTGTGTTAGATAAACGACAGTTGGTAGGCTGTGAGAGTACATCAGTACATCTGTAAGATGACGTCTATGAAAATTTCGCGCTCGGCGCATACGTGTGGCGCTAGTAGCGCCCCTCGGAACATGCAAAGCAGGTTTGCTGTAAATACGCGCTGTACCGTTCGTGAGCGTTAGGTATCGTTGAGATTCGACGTAGGGTGTTGGTGTTAGTCAAGAATGCCTTTAAGAAGACGAAGAAGCCATTATCAACAGCTCACGGAGTTTGAACGGGGTCGTGTAATAGGGCTACGAGAAGGTGGATTTTCTTTCCGCAATATTGCAGAACGACTTGGCAGGAATGTAGCCACTGTGCATGATTGTTGGCAGCGGTGGTCAAGGGAAGGTACTGCCTCAAGAAGACCGGGTTCCGGCCGGCTACGTGGCACTACTGAGAGGGAAGACCGCCGTGTACAGCGTATGGCCGTGGCGCATCGTACCGCGTCTGCGGCAGCAATTCGAGCTGCAGTTGCCACCACAGTGACACAACGAACTGTTACAAATCGGTTACTTGAAGGACAGCTCCGAGCCAGACGCCCTGTAGTGTGCATTCCACTTACTCCAAACCACTGCCGTTTGCGAAGACAGTGGTGTCAAGCTAGAGCTCATTGGAGGACGGAGTGGAGATCTGTTGTGTTTTCTGATGAAAGCCGGTTCTGCCTGGATACCAGTGATGACCGTGTGTTGGTTAGAAGGAGGCCAGGTGAGCGCCTACAACCAACCTGTCTGCGGCCGAGACATACTGGACTACACCTGGATTTATGGTCTGGGGAGAAATTTCCTATGACAGCAGGAGTACTCTCGTGGTTATCCCACGCACCCTGACGGCACAGTTGTACGTCGGTCTGGTGATTCAACCTGTTGTACTGCCATTCATGAACAGCATTCCAGGGGGTGTTTTCCAACAGGATAACGCTCGCCCGCATACCGCTGTTGTAACCCAACATGCTCTACAGAGTTTCGACATGTTGCCGTAGCCTGCTTGATCACCAGATCTTTCACCAATCGAGCACATATGGGACATCATTGGACTACAACTCCAGCGTCACCCCCAACCAGCATTAACCGTCCCTGTATTGACCGAACAAGTGCAACAGGCATGGAACTCCATCCCACAAACTGACATCCAGCACCTGTACGACACAATGCATGAACGTTTGCGTGCTTGCATTCAACATTCTGGCGGTTACTCCGGTTATTAATGTACCAGCATTTCACATTTAAAATGGCTCTGCTCGCGCTTACAATAAGCTGTGATCTTGAAACCTTAATCGATTAAATATGTTACTTATGCAAATTTATTGCCGCCATTTCATTCTTCTACAACTATTTTTTTGTGGTGTTGGGATTTTTTTCCGTCAGTGTATATTGTTTTCGGCTTTGCTCTTCAGTATATATATCATCATCATCATCATCATCATTGTCAACCATTATCAATCCACTGCTGGACGAAGGTCTCCCCAAGTTTCCTCCACAACGGTCTGTCTTGTGCCAGTCTCCTCCATGTCACCCCTGCATACTTTCGAATTTCATCCACCCATCTCCCATGTGGTCTTCTTCCGGGTCTTTTCCTGTCCCTTGGAATCCAATCTAAAATTTCGGCTGTCCATCGATGATCTGTCCTTCTGGCAGTATGTCCAGCCCATTGCCATTTCAGGGATTTAACTCTGATCATGATGTCTTCCACACTTGTCATTTTTCGGATCCACGAGTTCCTCTTCTTATCTCTCCTGGTTACACCAAGTATGCACCTCTGCATGCTTCTTTGAGTTGTCTGCAGCCTTTGTATGTCTCGTTTAGTTAAGGTCCACGTCTCTGCACCATACGTAAGCACTGGAAGGATGCATTGATCAAACACTTTTCTTTTAAGACATAATGGCATATTGCTCTTGAAAATTATGCTGTTTCTTCCAAAAGCTCTCCAGGCAAGTTTTGTACGCCGATTAATTTCTTCATCAATGTGACCCCCACTTGATATCTGCTGTCCAAGATAAACGTACGTGTCTGTTATCTCCAGTTTTTCTCCATCAATCGATAAATCTTCATTTCTTGTAAAAGCATTGAACATCACTTTTGTCTTCTGAAAGTTCATTTTTAATCCCACTTCTTTACTCTTGTCAGCAAGTTCCTGGATCATACTCTGCAGCTCTGATGAGGTAGTTGCACATATGACTACGTCATCAGCAAAACGAAGGTGGGTTAGATAATCTCCATTAATCTTTATCCCCTTGTTTTCCCAGCTCAGCGACTGAAAAACACCCTTCAATGTGGCATTAAAGAGCTTCGGAGATATGGTGTCACCTTGTCTCACTCCCTTTCCAATTTTTACGTGTGTTGTATTTTCAAACAGCCTAATCTTTGCACTTGCATTTTCATAGATGTTATTAATAATATTAATGTATGCATCTTCAATACCGCAGGTTTTCAGAGCCATTGTAACTGCTGATGGTTTCACCGAATCAAAGGCTTTTTCATAATCGATAAAAGCCATGCACAATGGAAGTTCATATTCCCTCGCTCTTTCAATTAGTTCTCTCAGTACGTGGATATGATCTATTGTGCTGTAGCCACTCCTGAATCCAGCTTGTTCTCTCGGTTGAGCCATGTCCAGTGTTACCTTCAAGCGGTGTGAAAGAACTTTAGTGAAGATTTTATAAACTACTGATAGGAGGCTGATAGGTCTGTAGTTTCCGAGATCCTCAATGTCACCTTTCTTATGTAGCAGGATCATTGTAGCGGTGTTCCAATCCTCAGGAATCTTTCCTTCATTAAGGCATCGAGTGAAAATTTGGGCGAGTACTGTTTCGATTTCTCCACTTGCTTCTTGTATGATGTCTACAGTAATTCCATCTTCTCCTGGAGCTTCTCCCCGCTTCATGTTCTTGTTTGCATGTGCAACTTCTGCTGGAAGGACTGGAGGAACTCTGGTACTGGTATCTTTCATGATGTCTGGAGTGCATGTATCATCCCTTTCATATAATTTGGAGTAGTAATCTTTCACTCTTGTCAAAATTTCGCCTCTATTTCTTGTTACAGAACCATCTTCTTTTCTCAGTGCCATAATCTGTTTTCTTCCCTTGCTGAGATGTCCCTTTGCTATCTTTAGGCTTTGGTTGTTTTCAATTGCTTTCCTCACTAGTTCACAGTTGAATTTTCTTACGTCTTCAGTGATACTTCTTCTTACTGTCTTGCATAGCTCTATATATTCCACTTTGGAAGTCACATCTTCTTTAGTTGTCCTCATCTCTCTTCTTTTTTGCATCAACATTTTCGTTTTTCCTGATAATTTGTTTACATGCAACTTGTTCTTAGACCCAGCTAATTTTGTTGCTGTTTCCATAAGAGCTTTGGTTACTTTTCTGTTAACTTCAGAGATGTCCACTTCTTCCGATGTTAGGCCTTCTAAAGCAAAGAACCTGTTCTTCAGTTCCAACTTGAAGGTATTATGGTGTTTTTTAAGGTTGGTTATGTCAATAGATTTTGTTTGTCTTACGAGCTTGCCACGTTCAAGTTTAGTGTTGAGGTGCATCTTACATCTCACCAATCTATGGTCACTCACTACCTGTGTTGAACTTGTTTAGCACACTGCAGTCTTCTATGACGAATTTTTTGTTACACATAATAAAATCAATTTCACTTGTCGTCCCATTTGGATGTCTCCATGTCCATTTCCTGTGTGGCTTTTTCTTGAAGAAGGAGTTCAAGATGAAAAACCCTTCTGCCTCTGCAAACTCAACGAGAGTATTTCCACGCTGGTTTCTGTTGCCGTGAACGAATTTACCTACTGAAGTTTCATTCTGTTGCCGTTGCCCTATTTTTTGCATTGAAATCTCCCATAATTATTTTCAAGTGCTGCTTACCTTTATTATTTAGATGACAAATTTCCTCATAAAATTCTTCAATTTCTTCTTCAGGATGACTTGTGGTGGGTACATAAGTTTGAATCATCTGAGCCTGGTATCTTTTCGAGAGTTGGATAACAAGTCGTGCAGCTCTGTCAGAGGAACTTTCAACTTCTACAACTTTATCCTTCAGTTTCTTGTTTATTATAAATCCAACACCACTAGTTCTGCCAGTATCTGTCCCACGATAGTAGAAGAGATGTCCACTTTTCAGTTCGATGAGATCTTCTCCTTTTCTCCTTACCTCACTTAGCCCCACGATGTCCCACTTGATCCTTTGTAGTTCCTCTTCCAATTCAAGAAGCCTTGAATCAGAAGATAGGGAGCGTCCGTTATATGTAGCCAAGGTCAGCATCAGATGGCAGCCTAGTCCGGTCCTCCGGGGATTCTTAGCACCCTCTGCCTTCATGTCGCACTGGCCGCTGCCTTGGCAAGGTACATTCCAGCTGCCGGAGACTGAGGGCCAAGATTTAAGTTGTGGAGTCATTTTGGAGGGGTTTGGCCATAACTCACCACGCTGGCCAAGCGGGTTGGTGAGTGTGGGATAGAATTTCCTCTAATCCCGATGGTATAGCTCTACCGCTATTGGCGGTCGTCAGAGCCTCTTTAGTGGGAACAGGATGCACCACGAGAAGGCGGGGTTGACATTTGTCAAGGAGAGGCTGTGATGTTACGCATCACCTGACCTTACATCCCAGTATATATATATACACTATCTACCAACAATTAATTGGACACCCCTGCAATCGACGATATCTGCGGTCCTGATACACGTCACGGCCGCCGCCGTTAAATATCGTGTGGGAAACAACAACGCAACCAGTCGCATGCAAGATGCCCCGCAGTTCGGAGCTCTCTGATTTCGAGAAAGGTGTAATCGTCGGGTACTCAGAAATGGCCGATCCATACGTGACATATCCAGCGAGTTGAAGTACCCAAAATCGACAGTGGCCTACGTGATTGTCAAGTGGAAGATGAGAGGTGACTGTCGGAATGTGCCCCGACCCGGCAGACCCACAAAACTGGGAGTTAGAGACCGACGGGTGCTGGTCAGAGAAATTCGGAACCGCACCAAATCGATGGGCCACATCCGCGAGGAGTTTCAACAGGTATCCGGCAAGTGTTCTTTCGATGAATACCATCCGTAAGGAAGCCCATCTGCTCGGTTATCATGGACGTGCTGCCGCCCACAAGCCTTTGATCACCAAGTCCAGTAGCGCAGCTCGGATAACGTGGTGCAAAGGACGTCGACAGTGGACTGTTGAACAATGGAAACAGGTTCTCTGGAGCGACGAATCAAGGTTCACCCTCTACCGTTCGGATGGCAGAGTTTGGGTTTGACGTCTGCCTGGAGAACGCCTCCTGCCGGAATGTATTGTGCCAACTGGGAAGTTCTGCGGCGGTGGAATTATGCTATTGAAGTGTTTCTTCTGGTATGGCACGGGACCCTTGGTCGCAATTCCTGGTAGACTCAACGCCGAGACCTACTGCACCATTTTGGATGACCATGCGCTTCCTACGTTGTGACAGTTTTACGGGGTGAACCCATGTTACTTTCGGGATGACAATGCCACCTGTCATGTTGCGAGGTCCACCATGGCTTGGAATGGTGACAATGAGGTTAATCGAATGGACTGGCCTGCGCAGAGCCCGGACCTTAACCCTATCGAGCACCTCTGGGACGAGTTGGAGCGTCGACTTAAGGGGTGCCCCCACCGTCCGAAATCGGTGAAGGAACTGACCTGTCTTGTCCAAGTCGAGTGGAAGAAAATGCCGCTAGCCGTCGTACAACGCCTGGTTGAGAGTATGCCCCGGAGGGTCGCAGCTGTAATCGCAGCTGTAATATCATCATCATCATTGTCAACCATTATCAATCCACTGCTGGACGAAGGTCTCCCCAAGTTTCCTCCACAACGGTCTGTCTTGTGCCAGTCTCCTCCATGTCACCCCTGCATACTTTCGAATTTCATCCACCCATCTCTCATGTGGTCTTCTTCTGGGTCTTTTCCTGTCCCTTGGAATCCAATCTAAAATTTCGGCTGTCCATCGATGATCTGTCCTTCTGGCAGTATGTCCAGCCCATTGCCATTTCAGGGATTTAACTCTGATCATGATGTCTTCCACTCTTGTCATTTTTCGGATCCACGAGTTCCTCTTCTTATCTCTCCTGGTTACACCAAGCATGCACCTCTCCATGCTGCTTTGAGTTGTCTGCAGCCTTTGTACGTCTCTTTTAGTTAAGGTCCACGTCTCTGCACCATACGTAAGCACTGGAAGGATGCATTGATCAAACACTTTTTTTTAAAGACATAATGGCATATTGCTCTTGAAAATTATGCTGTTTCTTCCAAAAGCTCTCCAGGCAAGTTTTGTACGCCGATTAATTTCTTCATCAATGTGACCCTCACTTGATATCTGCTGTCCAAGATAAACGTACGTGTCTGTTATCTCCAGCTTTTCTCCATCAATCGATAAATCTTCATTTCTTGTAAAAGCATTGAACATCACTTTTGTCTTCTGAAAGTTAATTTTTAATCCCACTTCTTTACTCTTGTCAGCAAGTTCCTGGATCATACTCTGCAGCTCTGATGGGGTAGTTGCAAAAATAACTACGTCATCAGCAAAACGAAGGTGGGTTAGATAATCTCCATTAATCTTTATCCCCTTGTTTTCCCAGCTCAGCGACTGAAAAACACCCTCCAATGTGGCATTAAAGAGCTTCGGAGATATGGTGTCACCTTGTCTCACTCCCTTTCCAATTTTTACGTGTGTTGTATTTTCAAACAGCCTAATCTTTGCACTTGCATTTTCATAGATGTTATTAATAATATTAATGTATGCATCTTCAATACCGCAGGTTTTCAGAGCCATTGTAACTGCTGATGGTTTCACCGAATCAAAGGCTTTTTCATAATCGATAAAAGCCATGCACAATGGAAGTTCATATTCCCTCGCTCTTTCAATTAGTTCTCTCAGCACGTGGATATGATCTATTGTGCTGTAGCCACTCCTGAATCCAGCTTGTTCTCTCGGTTGAGCCATGTCCAGTGTTACTTTCAAGCGGTGTGAAAAAACTTTAGTGAAGATTTTATAAACTACTGATAGGAGGCTGATAGGTCTGTAGTTTCCGAGATCCTCAATGTCCCCTTTCTTATGTAGCAGGATCATTGTAGCGGTGTTCCAATCCTCAGGAATCTTTCCTTCATTAAGGCATCGAGTGAAAATTTGGGCGAGTACTGTTTCGATTTCTCCACTTGCTTCTTGTATGATGTCTACAGTAATTCCATCTTCTCCTGGAGCTTTTCCCCGCTTCATGTTCTTGATTGCATGTGCAACTTCTGCTGGAAGGACTGGAGGAACTCTGGTACTGGTATCTTTCACGATGTCTGGAGTGCATGTATCATCCCTTTCATATAATTTGGAGTAGAAATCTTTCACTCTTGTCAAAATTTCGCCTCTATTTCTTGTTACAGAACCATCTTCTTTTCTCAGTGCCATAATCTGTTTTCTTCCCTTACTGAGATGTCCCTTTGCTATCTTTAGGCTTTGGTTGTTTTCAATTGCTTTCCTCACTAGTTCACAGTTGAATTTTCTTACGTCTTCAGTGATACTTTTTCTTACTGTCTTGCATAGCTCTATATATTCCACTTTGGAAGTCACATCTTCTTTAGTTGTCCTCATCTCTCTTCTTTTTTGCATCAACATTTTCGTTTTTCCTGATAATTTGTTTACATGCAACTTGTTCTTAGACCCAGCTAATTTTGTTGCTGTTTCCATAAGAGCTTTGGTTACTTTTCTGTTAACTTCAGAGATGTCCACTTCTTCCGATGTTAGGCCTTCTAAAGCAAGGAACCTGTTCTTCAGTTCCAACTTGAAGGTATTATGGTGTTTTTTAAGGTTGGTTATGTCAATAGATTTTGTTTGTCTTACGAGCTTGCCACGTTCAAGTTTAGTGTTGAGGTGCATCTTACATCTCACCAATCTATGGTCACTCACTACCTGTGTTGAACTTGTTTAGCACACTGCAGTCTTCTATGACGAATTTTTTGTTACACATAATAAAATCAATTTCACTTGTCGTCCCATTTGGATGTCTCCATGTCCATTTCCTGTGTGGCTTTTTCTTGAAGAAGGAGTTCAAGATGAAAAACCCTTCTGCCTCTGCAAACTCAACGAGAGTATTTCCACGCTGGTTTCTGTTGCCGTGAACGAATTTACCTACTGAAGTTTCATTCTGTTGCCGTTGCCCTATTTTTGCATTGAAATCTCCCATAATTATTTTCAAGTGCTGCTTACCTTTATTATTTAGATGACAAATTTCCTCATAAAATTCTTCAATTTCTTCTTCAGGATGACTTGTGGTGGGTACATAAGTTTGAATCATCTGAGCCTGGTATCTTTTCGAGAGTTGGATAACAAGTCGTGCAGCTCTGTCAGAGGAACTTTCAACTTCTACAACTTTATCCTTCAGTTTCTTGTTTATTATAAATCCAACACCACTAGTTCTGCCAGTATCTGTCCCACGATAGTAGAAGAGATGTCCACTTTTCAGTTCGATGAGATCTTCTCCTTTTCTCCTTACCTCACTTAGCCCCACGATGTCCCACTTGATCCTTTGTAGTTCCTCTTCCAATTCAAGAAGCCTTGAATCAGAAGATAGGGAGCGTCCGTTATATGTAGCCAAGGTCAGCATCAGATGGCAGCCTAGTCCGGTCCTCCGGGGATTCTTAGCACCCTCTGCCTTCATGTCGCACTGGCCGCTGCCTTGGCAAGGTACATTCCAGCTGCCGGAGACTGAGGGCCAAGATTTAAGTTGTGGAGTCATTTTGGAGGGGTTTGGCCATAACTCACCACGCTGGCCAAGCGGGTTGGTGAGTGTGGGATAGAATTTCCTCTAATCCCGATGGTATAGCTCTACCGCTATTGGCGGTCGTCAGAGCCTCTTTAGTGGGAACAGGATGCACCACGAGAAGGCGGGGTTGACATTTGTCAAGGAGAGGCTGTGATGTTACGCATCACCTGACCTTACATCCCAGTATATATATATACACTATCTACCAACAATTAATTGGACACCCCTGCAATCGACGATATCTGCGGTCCTGATACACGTCACGGCCGCCGCCGTTAAATATCGTGTGGGAAACAACAACGCAACCAGTCGCATGCAAGATGCCCCGCAGTTCGGAGCTCTCTGATTTCGAGAAAGGTGTAATCGTCGGGTACTCAGAAATGGCCGATCCATACGTGACATATCCAGCGAGTTGAAGTACCCAAAATCGACAGTGGCCTACGTGATTGTCAAGTGGAAGATGAGAGGTGACTGTCGGAATGTGCCCCGACCCGGCAGACCCACAAAACTGGGAGTTAGAGACCGACGGGTGCTGGTCAGAGAAATTCGGAACCGCACCAAATCGATGGGCCACATCCGCGAGGAGTTTCAACAGGTATCCGGCAAGTGTTCTTTCGATGAATACCATCCGTAAGGAAGCCCATCTGCTCGGTTATCATGGACGTGCTGCCGCCCACAAGCCTTTGATCACCAAGTCCAGTAGCGCAGCTCGGATAACGTGGTGCAAAGGACGTCGACAGTGGACTGTTGAACAATGGAAACAGGTTCTCTGGAGCGACGAATCAAGGTTCACCCTCTACCGTTCGGATGGCAGAGTTTGGGTTTGACGTCTGCCTGGAGAACGCCTCCTGCCGGAATGTATTGTGCCAACTGGGAAGTTCTGCGGCGGTGGAATTATGCTATTGAAGTGTTTCTTCTGGTATGGCACGGGACCCTTGGTCGCAATTCCTGGTAGACTCAACGCCGAGACCTACTGCACCATTTTGGATGACCATGCGCTTCCTACGTTGTGACAGTTTTACGGGGTGAACCCATGTTACTTTCGGGATGACAATGCCACCTGTCATGTTGCGAGGTCCACCATGGCTTAGAATGGTGACAATGAGGTTAATCGAATGGACTGGCCTGCGCAGAGCCCGGACCTTAACCCTATCGAGCACCTCTGGGACGAGTTGGAGCGTCGACTTAAGGGGTGCCCCCACCGTCCGAAATCGGTGAAGGAACTGACCTGTCTTGTCCAAGTCGAGTGGAAGAAAATGCCGCTAGCCGTCGTACAACGCCTGGTTGAGAGTATGCCCCGGAGGGTCGCAGCTGTAATCGCAGCTGTAATATATATATATATATATATATATATATACTGAAGAGCAAAACTGAAGACTAAGGAAAAACTTTAGAATTTAAAACGAAAGTTGCAAAATAACCTGAAGATCAAAACGCGCAACGCAGCAGTTTTGAAAATTCAGAATTCACATTCTATTAAGAAGATACCTAAGCAAAAAAATACATATATAATTTTGACTCACACCAAGTACAACATAGAAAAGGTTATGTATCTACCTGTGTGAGTAAAAGGAGAAAAGATAAAAAAATAAAATAAAACAACTGAATGTAGAAGGTGTCGAGAATACTGAGCCTTGGCTTTATCAAGGACCAGCAAAAACTCTGCATTTCCTCACTTCCACAACGACCTAGTTGGAAATGGGTTTCTGCAAGGCCATAGATGCAAGTAACATTCCCACCTAAAATTGTTTTAAAAAATATATATATGTCATGTCCTCCGCAGAGTTGTATGACCTAGCACTAGTTAACAATTTCGCTTGCATCCATTAACCTTCCTGGCCCGACCCATGCTCTTCATCTGTTACTATTAAACAGAGAGAAGAAGATTAAAGAGAACTCAAGCTGTGAGAGTGACATAATAATTAGAAATAATTTTCAGCTATAACGAAATGCCAAGTTCGTTTGAGAGAGAATTTAAACCTGAAAAACAATGCAAAAGAAATCCAAATTTTTACATTGCAATTAGAAAAGGAAATATTAATTTTTAAAAAACAGATTTTTGAAAGAAAACTTGAGTCTAAAACCCCCTACTCTACAACTTATGACAGCACGAAAACGAGAATAAGTTAAAGACAATAATTAACTAAAGAAAACTTTGTGAAAGTTATATGACTTAAACAGTTAGTTGCAATATGTACAAAGTATTTCAGCAGTGCTTTAAGTGCATAATTAATACTGTCTTCTTCTGGGTCTTTTCCTGTCCCTTGGAATCCAATCTAAAATTTCGGCTGTCCATCGATGATCTGTCCTTCTGGCAGTATGTCCAGCCCATTGCCATTTCAGGGATTTAACTCTGATCATGATGTCTTCCACTCTTGTCATTTTTCGGATCCACGAGTTCCTCTTCTTATCTCTCCTGGTTACACCAAGCATGCACCTCTCCATGCTGCTTTGAGTTGTCTGCAGCCTTTGTACGTCTCTTTTAGTTAAGGTCCACGTCTCTGCACCATACGTAAGCACTGGAAGGATGCATTGATCAAACACTTTTTTTTAAAGACATAATGGCATATTGCTCTTGAAAATTATGCTGTTTCTTCCAAAAGCTCTCCAGGCAAGTTTTGTACGCCGATTAATTTCTTCATCAATGTGACCCTCACTTGATATCTGCTGTCCAAGATAAACGTACGTGTCTGTTATCTCCAGCTTTTCTCCATCAATCGATAAATCTTCATTTCTTGTAAAAGCATTGAACATCACTTTTGTCTTCTGAAAGTTAATTTTTAATCCCACTTCTTTACTCTTGTCAGCAAGTTCCTGGATCATACTCTGCAGCTCTGATGGGGTAGTTGCAAAAATAACTACGTCATCAGCAAAACGAAGGTGGGTTAGATAATCTCCATTAATCTTTATCCCCTTGTTTTCCCAGCTCAGCGACTGAAAAACACCCTCCAATGTGGCATTAAAGAGCTTCGGAGATATGGTGTCACCTTGTCTCACTCCCTTTCCAATTTTTACGTGTGTTGTATTTTCAAACAGCCTAATCTTTGCACTTGCATTTTCATAGATGTTATTAATAATATTAATGTATGCATCTTCAATACCGCAGGTTTTCAGAGCCATTGTAACTGCTGATGGTTTCACCGAATCAAAGGCTTTTTCATAATCGATAAAAGCCATGCACAATGGAAGTTCATATTCCCTCGCTCTTTCAATTAGTTCTCTCAGCACGTGGATATGATCTATTGTGCTGTAGCCACTCCTGAATCCAGCTTGTTCTCTCGGTTGAGCCATGTCCAGTGTTACTTTCAAGCGGTGTGAAAAAACTTTAGTGAAGATTTTATAAACTACTGATAGGAGGCTGATAGGTCTGTAGTTTCCGAGATCCTCAATGTCCCCTTTCTTATGTAGCAGGATCATTGTAGCGGTGTTCCAATCCTCAGGAATCTTTCCTTCATTAAGGCATCGAGTGAAAATTTGGGCGAGTACTGTTTCGATTTCTCCACTTGCTTCTTGTATGATGTCTACAGTAATTCCATCTTCTCCTGGAGCTTTTCCCCGCTTCATGTTCTTGATTGCATGTGCAACTTCTGCTGGAAGGACTGGAGGAACTCTGGTACTGGTATCTTTCACGATGTCTGGAGTGCATGTATCATCCCTTTCATATAATTTGGAGTAGAAATCTTTCACTCTTGTCAAAATTTCGCCTCTATTTCTTGTTACAGAACCATCTTCTTTTCTCAGTGCCATAATATGTTTTCTTCCCTTACTGAGATGTCCCTTTGCTATCTTTAGGCTTTGGTTGTTTTCAATTGCTTTCCTCACTAGTTCACAGTTGAATTTTCTTACGTCTTCAGTGATACTTTTTCTTACTGTCTTGCATAGCTCTATATATTCCACTTTGGAAGTCACATCTTCTTTAGTTGTCCTCATCTCTCTTCTTTTTTGCATCAACATTTTCGTTTTTCCTGATAATTTGTTTACATGCAACTTGTTCTTAGACCCAGCTAATTTTGTTGCTGTTTCCATAAGAGCTTTGGTTACTTTTCTGTTAACTTCAGAGATGTCCACTTCTTCCGATGTTAGGCCTTCTAAAGCAAAGAACCTGTTCTTCAGTTCCAACTTGAAGGTATTATGGTGTTTTTTAAGGTTGGTTATGTCAATAGATTTTGTTTGTCTTACGAGCTTGCCACGTTCAAGTTTAGTGTTGAGGTGCATCTTACATCTCACCAATCTATGGTCACTCACTACCTGTGTTGAACTTGTTTAGCACACTGCAGTCTTCTATGACGAATTTTTTGTTACACATAATAAAATCAATTTCACTTGTCGTCCCATTTGGATGTCTCCATGTCCATTTCCTGTGTGGCTTTTTCTTGAAGAAGGAGTTCAAGATGAAAAACCCTTCTGCCTCTGCAAACTCAACGAGAGTATTTCCACGCTGGTTTCTGTTGCCGTGAACGAATTTACCTACTGAAGTTTCATTCTGTTGCCGTTGCCCTATTTTTGCATTGAAATCTCCCATAATTATTTTCAAGTGCTGCTTACCTTTATTATTTAGATGACAAATTTCCTCATAAAATTCTTCAATTTCTTCTTCAGGATGACTTGTGGTGGGTACATAAGTTTGAATCATCTGAGCCTGGTATCTTTTCGAGAGTTGGATAACAAGTCGTGCAGCTCTGTCAGAGGAACTTTCAACTTCTACAACTTTATCCTTCAGTTTCTTGTTTATTATAAATCCAACACCACTAGTTCTGCCAGTATCTGTCCCACGATAGTAGAAGAGATGTCCACTTTTCAGTTCGATGAGATCTTCTCCTTTTCTCCTTACCTCACTTAGCCCCACGATGTCCCACTTGATCCTTTGTAGTTCCTCTTCCAATTCAAGAAGCCTTGAATCAGAAGATAGGGAGCGTCCGTTATATGTAGCCAAGGTCAGCATCAGATGGCAGCCTAGTCCGGTCCTCCGGGGATTCTTAGCACCCTCTGCCTTCATGTCGCACTGGCCGCTGCCTTGGCAAGGTACATTCCAGCTGCCGGAGACTGAGGGCCAAGATTTAAGTTGTGGAGTCATTTTGGAGGGGTTTGGCCATAACTCACCACGCTGGCCAAGCGGGTTGGTGAGTGTGGGATAGAATTTCCTCTAATCCCGATGGTATAGCTCTACCGCTATTGGCGGTCGTCAGAGCCTCTTTAGTGGGAACAGGATGCACCACGAGAAGGCGGGGTTGACATTTGTCAAGGAGAGGCTGTGATGTTACGCATCACCTGACCTTACATCCCAGTATATATATATACACTATCTACCAACAATTAATTGGACACCCCTGCAATCGACGATATCTGCGGTCCTGATACACGTCACGGCCGCCGCCGTTAAATATCGTGTGGGAAACAACAACGCAACCAGTCGCATGCAAGATGCCCCGCAGTTCGGAGCTCTCTGATTTCGAGAAAGGTGTAATCGTCGGGTACTCAGAAATGGCCGATCCATACGTGACATATCCAGCGAGTTGAAGTACCCAAAATCGACAGTGGCCTACGTGATTGTCAAGTGGAAGATGAGAGGTGACTGTCGGAATGTGCCCCGACCCGGCAGACCCACAAAACTGGGAGTTAGAGACCGACGGGTGCTGGTCAGAGAAATTCGGAACCGCACCAAATCGATGGGCCACATCCGCGAGGAGTTTCAACAGGTATCCGGCAAGTGTTCTTTCGATGAATACCATCCGTAAGGAAGCCCATCTGCTCGGTTATCATGGACGTGCTGCCGCCCACAAGCCTTTGATCACCAAGTCCAGTAGCGCAGCTCGGATAACGTGGTGCAAAGGACGTCGACAGTGGACTGTTGAACAATGGAAACAGGTTCTCTGGAGCGACGAATCAAGGTTCACCCTCTACCGTTCGGATGGCAGAGTTTGGGTTTGACGTCTGCCTGGAGAACGCCTCCTGCCGGAATGTATTGTGCCAACTGGGAAGTTCTGCGGCGGTGGAATTATGCTATTGAAGTGTTTCTTCTGGTATGGCACGGGACCCTTGGTCGCAATTCCTGGTAGACTCAACGCCGAGACCTACTGCACCATTTTGGATGACCATGCGCTTCCTACGTTGTGACAGTTTTACGGGGTGAACCCATGTTACTTTCGGGATGACAATGCCACCTGTCATGTTGCGAGGTCCACCATGGCTTGGAATGGTGACAATGAGGTTAATCGAATGGACTGGCCTGCGCAGAGCCCGGACCTTAACCCTATCGAGCACCTCTGGGACGAGTTGGAGCGTCGACTTAAGGGGTGCCCCCACCGTCCGAAATCGGTGAAGGAACTGACCTGTCTTGTCCAAGTCGAGTGGAAGAAAATGCCGCTAGCCGTCGTACAACGCCTGGTTGAGAGTATGCCCCGGAGGGTCGCAGCTGTAATCGCAGCTGTAATATATATATATATATATAAACTAGTTATTCATTACTAGGATAGCTATACTAAAAATAGTAAAACCAACATTAAAATTAATAAGATTCTGATTAATCTATAGAAGCTCACTAAGGTGATTTAATACATGCAAAGATTATTAAATAAACTGCTCGTGTATTTTATAATATTTCTCATGTATTCTGGAGAGTTAATTCTGCTCATTCTGATCATACAGATCCACAGTCTTAATTTTATATATTTTTTCTCTGGTTAAAATCTCCGCGCGTTGGTTTCTTGCTGTATGAGGAGGCCATCAGCCCCACCCTCACTGCCCCCCAGCGTCTAGGGAGTGGCGGAAGGGGTCAGCCATGTTCTCCTCTTGTAAGGAGAAAAGTTTTTGTCACACAAGAGGTAAGCTCTCTTCCTTGTTTTGGGTTCTAGGTTTTATAAGTTCAATGTTTGTACTTTATGTACCTTTTCTCTGTCGTTTTTTAGCTTTTCAGCTTTTAAGCATTGGTTTGTCTGTTAACATTTATGCGGGTTTTAACTCTTACTTTTCTTTGTAACTTTGAGCGTCTTTTGGGGTACCTAGGAACAGAGGAAGGCTAAGCTTGTTCCTTTTCTATGCGCTGTCTATGCGCTGTTTTTTCAAAGTAGTTAAGTTCTTAATAACTAATTAATTATGCACTTAAAGCACTGCTGAAATACTTTGTACATATTGCAACTAACTGTTTAAGGTATATAACTTTCACAAAGTTTTCTTTAGTTAATTATTATCTTTAACTTATTCTCGTTTTCGTGCTGTCATAAGTTGTAGAGTAGGGGGTTTTAGACTCAAGTTTTCTTTCAAAAATCTGTTCGTTATAAATTAACATTTCCTTTTTTAATTGCAATGTAAAATTTGGATTTCTTTTGCATTGTTTTTCAGGTTTAAATTCTCTCTCAAACGAACTTGGAATTTCGTTATAGCTGAAAATCATTTCTATTTATTATGTCACTCTCACAGCTTGAGTTCTCTTTAATCTTCTTCTCTCTGTTTAATAGTAACAGATGAAGAGCATGGGTCGGGCCATGAAGGTTAATGGATGCAAGCGAAATTGTTAACTAGTGCTAGGTCATGCTACTCTACGGAGGACATGACTTATATATATATTTTTTAAACTATTTTAGGTGGGAATGTTACTTGCATCTATGGCCTTGCAGAAACCCATTTCCAACTAGGTCTTTGTGGAAGTGAGAAAATGCAGAGTTTTTGCTGGTCCTTGATAAAGCCAAGGCTCAGTATTCTCGACACCTTCTACATTCAGTTGTTTTATTTTATTTTTTTATCTTTTCTCCTTTTACTCACACAGGTAGATACATAACCTTTTCTATGTTGTATTAGGTGTGAGTCAAAATTATATATGTATTTTTTTGCTTAGGTATCTTCTTTATAGAATGTGAATTCTGAATTTTCAAAACTGCTGCGTTGCGCGTTTTGATTTTCAGGTTATTTTGCACCCTTCGTTTTAAATTCTAAAATTTTTTCCTTAGTCTTCAGTTTTGCTCTTAAGTATATATATATATATATATATATATCATCATCATCATCATTGTCAACCATTATCAATCCACTGCTGGACGAAGGTCTCCCCAAGTTTTCTCCACAACGGTCTGTCTTGTGCCAGTCTCCTCCATGTCACTCCCGCATATTTACGAATTTCATCCACCCATCTCCCATGTGGTCTTTTTCTGGGTCTTTTCCTGTCCCTTGGAATCCAATCTAAAATTTCGGCTGTCCATCTATGGTCTGTCCTTCTGGCAGTATGTCCAGCCCATTGCCATTTCAGGGATTTAACTCTGATCATGATGTCTTCCACTCTTGTCATTTTTCGGATCCACGAGTTCCTCTTCTTATCTCTCCTGGTTATACCAAGCATGCACCTCTCCATGCTTCTTTGAGTTGTCTGCAGCCTTTGTATGTCTCTTTTAGTTAAGGTCCACGTCTCTGCACCATACGTAAGCACTGGAAGGATGCATTGATCAAACACTTTTCTTTTAAGACATAATGGCATATTGCTCTTGAAAATTATGCTGTTTCTTCCAAAAGCTCTCCAGGCAAGTTTTGTACGCCGATTAATTTCTTCATCAATGTGACCCTCACTTGATATCTGCTGTCCAAGATAAACAAACGTATCTGTTATCTCCAGTTTTTCTCCATCAATCGATAAATCTTCATTTCTTGTAAAAGCATTGAACATCACTTTTGTCTTCTGAAAGTTCATTTTTAATCCCACTTCTTTACTCTTGTCAGCAAGTTCCTGGATCATACTCTGCAGCTCTGATGGGGTAGTTGCAAAAATGACTACGTCATCAGCAAAACGAAGGTGGGTTAGATAATCTCCATTAATCTTTATCCCTTTGTTTTCCCAGTTCAGTGATTGAAAGACATTTTCCAATGTGGCATTAAAGAGCTTCGGAGATATGGTGTCACCTTGTCTCACTCCCTTTCCAATTTTTATGTGCGTTGTATTTTCAAACAGCCGAATCTTTTGCACTTGCATTTTCATAGATGTTATTAATAATATTAATGTATGCATCTTCAATACCGCAGGATTTCAGAGCCGTGGTAACTGCTGATGGTTTCACCGAATCAAAGGCTTTTTCATAATCGATAAAAGCCATGCACAATGGAAGTTCATATTCCCTCGCTCTTTCAATTAGTTCTCTCAGTACGTGGATATGATCTATTGTGCTGTAGCCACTCCTGAATCCAGCTTGTTCTCTCGGTTGAGCCATGTCCAGTGTTACCTTCAAGCGGTGTGAAAGAACTTTAGTGAAGATTTTATAAACCACTGATAGGAGGCTGATAGGTCTGTAGTTCCTGAGATCCTCAATGTCACCTTTTTTATGTAGCAGGATCATTGTAGCATTGTTCCAATCCTCAGGAATCTTCCCTTCATTAAGGCATCGAGTGAAAATTTGGGCGAGTACTGTTTCAATTTCTCCACTTGCTTCTTGTATGATGTCTATAGTAATTCCATCTTCTCCTGGAGCTTTCCCCCGCTTCATGTTCTTGATTGCATGTGCAACTTCTGCTGGGAGGACTGGAAGAACTCTGGTACCTTTCATGATGTCTGGAGTACATGTATCATCCCTTTCATATAATTTGGAGTAGAAATCTTTCACTCTTGTCAAAATTTCACCTCTATTTCTTGTTATAGAACCATCTTCTTTTCTCAGAGCCATAATCTGTTTTCTTCCCTTACTGAGATGTCCCTTTGCTATCTTTAGGCTTTGGTTGTTTTCAATTGCTTTCCTCACTAGCTCACAGTTGAATTTCCTTACGTCTTCAGTGATACTTTTTCTTACTGTCTTGCATAGCTCTATATATTCCACTTTGGAAGTCACATCTTCTTTAGTTGTCCTCATCTCTCTTCTTTTTTGCATCAACATTTTGGTTTTTCCTGATAATTTGTTTACATGCAACTTGTTCTTAGACCCAGCTAATTTTGTTGCTGTTTCCATAAGAGCTTTGGTTACTTTTCTGTTAACTTCCGAAATATCCACTTCTTCCGATGTTAGGCCTTCTAAAGCAGAGAATCTGTTCTTCAGTTCCAATTTGAAGGTATTATGGTGTTTTTTAAGGTTGGTTATGTCAATACATTTTGTTTGTCTTATGAGCTTGCCACGTTCCAGTTTAGTGTTGAGGTGCATCTTACATCTCACCAATCTATGGTCACTACCTGTGTTGAACTTGTTTAGCACACTGCAGTCTTCGATGACGAATTTTTTGTTACACATAATAAAATCAATTTCACTTGTCGTCCCAATTGGATGTCTCCATGTCCATTTCCTGTGTGGCTTTTTCTTGAAAAAGGAATTCAAGATGAAAAATCCTTCTGCCTCTGCAAACTCAACGAGAGTATTTCCACGCTGGTTTCTGTTGCCGTGACCGAATTTACCTACTGAAGTTTCATTCTGTTGCCGGTGCCCTATTTTTGCATTGAAATCTCCCATAATTATCTTCAAGTGCTGCTTACCTTTATTATTTAGATGACGAATTTCCTCATAAAATTCTTCAATTTCTTCTTCAGGATGACTTGTGGTGGGTGCATAAGTTTGAATAATCTGAGCCTGGTATCTTTTCGAGAGTTGGATAACAAGTCGTGCAGCTCTGTCCGAGGAACTTTCAACTTCTACCACTTTATCCTTCAGTTTCTTGTTTATTATAAATCCAACACCACTAGTTCTGCCAGTATCTGACCCACGATAATAGAAGAGATGTCCACTTTTCAGTTCAATGAGATCTTCTCCTTTTCTCCTTACCTCACTTAGCCCGACGATGTCCCACTTGATCCTTTGTAGTTCCTCTTCCAATTCAAGAAGCCTTGAATCAGAAGATAGGGAGCGTGCGTTGTAGGTAGCCAAGGTCAGCATCAAATGGCAGCCTAGTCCGGTCCTCCGGGGATTCTTAGCACCCTCTGCCTTCATGTCGCACTGGCCGCTGCCTTGGCCAGGTACATTCCAGCTGCCGGAGACTGAGGGCCAAGATTTAAGTTGTAGAGTCATTTTGGAGGTGTTTGGCCATAACTCACCACGCTGGCCAAGCGGGTTGGTGAGTGTGGGATAGCATTTCCTCTGATCCCGATGGTATAGTTATACCGCTATTTGCGGTCGTCAGAGCCCCTTTAGTGGGAACAGGATGCACCACGAGAAGGCGGGGTTGACATTTGTCAAGGAGAGGCTGTGATGTTACGCATCACCTGACCTTACATCCCTCACCTGACCTTACATCCCTATATATATATATATATATATATATATACTGAAGAGCAAAACTGAAGACTAAGGAAAAACTTTAGAATATATATATATATATATATACTGAAGAGCAAAACTGAAGACTAAGGAAAAACTTTAGAATTTAAAACGAAAGTTGCAAAATAACCTGAAGATCAAAACGCGCAACGCAGCAGTTTTGAAAATTCAGAATTCACATTCTATTAAGAAGATACCTAAGCAAAAAAATACATATATAATTTTGACTCACACCAAGTACAACATAGAAAAGGTTATGTATCTACCTGTGTGAGTAAAAGGAGAAAAAGATAAAAAAATAAAATAAAACAACTGAATGTAGAAGGTGTCGAGAATACTGAGCCTTGGCTTTATCAAGGACCAGCAAAAACTCTGCATTTCCTCACTTCCACAACGACCTAGTTGGAAATGGGTTTCTGCAAGGCCATAGATGCAAGTAACATTCCCACCTAAAATTGTTTTAAAAAATATATATATGTCATGTCCTCCGCAGAGTTGTATGACCTAGCACTAGTTAACAATTTCGCTTGCATCCATTAACCTTCCTGGCCCGACCCATGCTCTTCATCTGTTACTATTAAACAGAGAGAAGAAGATTAAAGAGAACTCAAGCTGTGAGAGTGACATAATAATTAGAAATAATTTTCAGCTATAACGAAATGCCAAGTTCGTTTGAGAGAGAATTTAAACCTGAAAAACAATGCAAAAGAAATCCAAATTTTTACATTGCAATTAGAAAAGGAAATATTAATTTTTAAAAAACAGATTTTTGAAAGAAAACTTGAGTCTAAAACCCCCTACTCTACAACTTATGACAGCACGAAAACGAGAATAAGTTAAAGACAATAATTAACTAAAGAAAACTTTGTGAAAGTTATATGACTTAAACAGTTAGTTGCAATATGTACAAAGTATTTCAGCAGTGCTTTAAGTGCATAATTAATACTGTCTTCTTCTGGGTCTTTTCCTGTCCCTTGGAATCCAATCTAAAATTTCGGCTGTCCATCGATGATCTGTCCTTCTGGCAGTATGTCCAGCCCATTGCCATTTCAGGGATTTAACTCTGATCATGATGTCTTCCACTCTTGTCATTTTTCGGATCCACGAGTTCCTCTTCTTATCTCTCCTGGTTACACCAAGCATGCACCTCTCCATGCTGCTTTGAGTTGTCTGCAGCCTTTGTACGTCTCTTTTAGTTAAGGTCCACGTCTCTGCACCATACGTAAGCACTGGAAGGATGCATTGATCAAACACTTTTTTTAAAGACATAATGGCATATTGCTCTTGAAAATTATGCTGTTTCTTCCAAAAGCTCTCCAGGCAAGTTTTGTACGCCGATTAATTTCTTCATCAATGTGACCCTCACTTGATATCTGCTGTCCAAGATAAACGTACGTGTCTGTTATCTCCAGCTTTTCTCCATCAATCGATAAATCTTCATTTCTTGTAAAAGCATTGAACATCACTTTTGTCTTCTGAAAGTTAATTTTTAATCCCACTTCTTTACTCTTGTCAGCAAGTTCCTGGATCATACTCTGCAGCTCTGATGGGGTAGTTGCAAAAATAACTACGTCATCAGCAAAACGAAGGTGGGTTAGATAATCTCCATTAATCTTTATCCCCTTGTTTTCCCAGCTCAGCGACTGAAAAACACCCTCCAATGTGGCATTAAAGAGCTTCGGAGATATGGTGTCACCTTGTCTCACTCCCTTTCCAATTTTTACGTGTGTTGTATTTTCAAACAGCCTAATCTTTGCACTTGCATTTTCATAGATGTTATTAATAATATTAATGTATGCATCTTCAATACCGCAGGTTTTCAGAGCCATTGTAACTGCTGATGGTTTCACCGAATCAAAGGCTTTTTCATAATCGATAAAAGCCATGCACAATGGAAGTTCATATTCCCTCGCTCTTTCAATTAGTTCTCTCAGCACGTGGATATGATCTATTGTGCTGTAGCCACTCCTGAATCCAGCTTGTTCTCTCGGTTGAGCCATGTCCAGTGTTACTTTCAAGCGGTGTGAAAAAACTTTAGTGAAGATTTTATAAACTACTGATAGGAGGCTGATAGGTCTGTAGTTTCCGAGATCCTCAATGTCCCCTTTCTTATGTAGCAGGATCATTGTAGCGGTGTTCCAATCCTCAGGAATCTTTCCTTCATTAAGGCATCGAGTGAAAATTTGGGCGAGTACTGTTTCGATTTCTCCACTTGCTTCTTGTATGATGTCTACAGTAATTCCATCTTCTCCTGGAGCTTTTCCCCGCTTCATGTTCTTGATTGCATGTGCAACTTCTGCTGGAAGGACTGGAGGAACTCTGGTACTGGTATCTTTCACGATGTCTGGAGTGCATGTATCATCCCTTTCATATAATTTGGAGTAGAAATCTTTCACTCTTGTCAAAATTTCGCCTCTATTTCTTGTTACAGAACCATCTTCTTTTCTCAGTGCCATAATCTGTTTTCTTCCCTTACTGAGATGTCCCTTTGCTATCTTTAGGCTTTGGTTGTTTTCAATTGCTTTCCTCACTAGTTCACAGTTGAATTTTCTTACGTCTTCAGTGATACTTTTTCTTACTGTCTTGCATAGCTCTATATATTCCACTTTGGAAGTCACATCTTCTTTAGTTGTCCTCATCTCTCTTCTTTTTTGCATCAACATTTTCGTTTTTCCTGATAATTTATTTACATGCAACTTGTTCTTAGACCCAGCTAATTTTGTTGCTGTTTCCATAAGAGCTTTGGTTACTTTTCTGTTAACTTCAGAGATGTCCACTTCTTCTGATGTTAGGCCTTCTAAAGCAGAGAAATTATTCTTCAGTTCCAACTTGAAGGTATTATGGTGTTTTTTAAGGTTGGTTATGTCAATAGATTTTGTTTGTCTTATGAGCTTGCCACGTTCAAGTTTAGTGTTGAGGTGCATCTTACATCTCACCAATCTATGGTCACTACCTGTGTTGAACTTGTTTAGCACACTGCAGTCTTCTATGACGAATTTTTTGTTACACATAATAAAATCAATTTCACTTGTCGTCCCATTTGGATGTCTCCATGTCCATTTCCTGTGTGGCTTTTTCTTGAAGAAGGAGTTCAAGATGAAAAACCCTTCTGCCTCTGCAAACTTAACGAGAGTATTTCCACGCTGGTTTCTATTGCCGTGACCGAATTTACCTACTGAAGTTTCATTCTGTTGCCGTTGCCCTATTTTTGCATTGAAATCTCCCATAATTATTTTCAAGTGCTGCTTACCTTTATTATTTAGATGACAAATTTCCTCATAAAATTCTTCAATTTCTTCTTCAGGATGACTTGTGGTGGGTGCATAAGTTTGAATAATCTGAGCCTGGTATCTTTTTGAGAGTTGGATAACAAGTCGTGCAGCTCTGTCAGAGGAACTTTCAACTTCTACAACTTTATCCTTCAGTTTCTTGTTTATTATAAATCCAACACCACTAGTTCTGCCAGTATCTGTCCCACGATAGTAGAAGAGATGTCCACTTTTCAGTTCGATGAGATCTTCTCCTTTTCTCCTTACCTCACTTAGCCCCACGATGTCCCACTTGATCCTTTGTAGTTCCTCTTCCAATTCAAGAAGCCTTGAATCAGAAGATAGGGAGCGGCCATTGTACGTAGCCAAGGTCAGCATCAGATGGCAGCCTAGTCCGGTCCTCCGGGGATTCTTAGCACCCTCTGCCTTCATGTCGCACTGGCCGCTGCCTTGGCAAGGTACATTCCAGCTGCCGGAGACTGAGGGCCAAGATTTAAGTTGTGGAATCATTTTGGAGGGGTTTGGCCATAACTCACCAAGCTGGCCAAGCGGGTTGGTGAGTGTGGGATAGAATTTCCTCTAATCCCGATGGTATAGTTATACCGCTATTGGCGGTAGTCAGAGCCCCTTTAGTGGGAACAGGATGCACCACGAGAAGGCGGGGTTGACATTTGTCAAGGAGAGGCTGTGATGTTACGCATCACCTGACCTTACATCCCATATATATATATATATATATTCTATAAAGAAGACACCTAAGCAAAAAAATACATATATAATTTTGACTCACACCTAATACAACATAGAAAAGGTTATGTATCTACCTGTGTGAGTAAAAGGAGAAAAGATAAAAAAAAAAAAAAAAAAAAAAAAATAAAACAACTGAATGTAGAAGGTGTCGAGAATACTGAGCCCTGGCTTTATCAAGGACCAGCAAAAACTCTGCATTTTCTCACTTCCACAAAGACCTAGTTGGAAATGGGTTTCTGCAAGGCCATAGATGCAAGTAACATTCCCACCTAAAATAGTTAAAAAATATATATATATAAGTCATGTCCTCCGTAGAGTAGCATGACCTAGCACTAGTTAACAATTTCGCTTGCATCCATTAACCTTCATGGCCCGACCCATGCTCTTCATCTGTTACTATTAAACAGAGAGAAGAAGATTAAAGAGAACTCAAGCTGTGAGAGTGACATAATAAATGGAAATGATTTTCAGCTATAACGAAATTCCAAGTTCGTTTGAGAGAGAATTTAAACCTGAAAAATAATGCAAAAGAAATCCAAATTTTACATTGCAATTAAAAAAAAGGAAATGTTAATTTATAACGAACAGATTTTTGAAAGAAAACTTGAGTCTAAAACCCCCTACTCTACAACTTATGACAGCACGAAAACGAGAATAAGTTAAAGATAAATATTAACTAAAGAAAACTTTGTGAAAGTTATATACCTTAAACAGTTAGTTGCAATATGTACAAAGTATTTCAGCAGTGCTTTAAGTGCATAATTAATTAGTTATTAAGAACTTAACTACTTTGAAAAAACAGCGCATAGACAGCGCATAGAAAAGGAACAGGCTTAGCCTTCTTCTGTTCCTAGGTACTTCAAAAGACGCTCAAAGTTACAAAGAAAAGTAAGAGTTAAAACCCGCAAAAATGTTAACAGACAAACCAATGCTTAAAAGCTGAAAAGCTAAAAAACGACAGAGAAAAGGTACATAAAGTACAAACATTGAACTTATAAAACCTAGAACCCAAAAACAAGGAAGAGAGCTTACCTCTTGTGTAACAAAAACTTTTCTCCACACAAGAGGAGAACATGGCTGACCCCTTCCGCCACTCCCTAGACGCTGGGGGGCAGTGAGGGTGGGGCTGATGGCCTCCTCATACAGCAAGAAAACAACGCGCGGAGATTTTAACCAGAGAAAAAAATATATAAACTTAAGACTGTGGATCTGTATGATCAGAATGAGCAGAATTAACTCTCCAGAATACATGAGAAATATTATAAAATACACGAGCAGTTTATTTAATAATCTTTGCATGTATTAAATCACCTTAGTGAGCTTCTATAGATTAATCAGAATCTTATTAATTTTAATGTTGGTTTTACTATTTTTAGTATAGCTATCCTAGTGATGAATAACTAGTTTTCTTTTTTATTTGTTTTTATTTTCTTTTATAAACAGATTTTTAAGCTTTTTTGTGATTTTGTTTATATTATTTAATTTTTTGTTTTAATAGGACCGTCATATCCATAGCACTAAGGTTCCTTTAGGTAGTTAATAGGCATCCTCTAGCCAACTTCCTTACGGCTTTGATTGGTCAGAATCATATTATTAACTGTGTAGAAAATTAAAGCAGATCTGCCAACCTTACTCTATTATTCAGAATAATTTTTCTTAAAGTTCTTTTGATGAAAGAAGAAGGAATTTCGTTCTCTAGAAAACTTTCTAATAGTATATTAATGTGGTAATTGAAATCCAAATTGTTGCTGCAAATTCTTGAAATTCTTAGGACCTGAGAAATTAGTACATTCTCAATTACTTTGGTTGAAATGTTATTATTCCAGTGTAGATATTTAATTACTTTGAAAGGAAAATTAACTCTTTTATCAAAGAGGCTAATAGATGGGTTACCTCTGTTGAGCTTAATGCTTAAGTCTAGGAACTCAAGTTCCTGATTACTGTGGTTGGTTTTACATAAGTTAAGAGAGCTAGGATAGATATTATCAAAATCACTCTCTATAACTTCTGAATTATTGATACACAGCAGATCATCAATATATCTAAAAGTGTAAAGGTAGCTATCTGAGCAGGTGGGGTGATTTTTAATGAATTTATATTCCTTAAAGAACAGGAATAGATTAGCGATATTTGTGGACATTGATGTTCCCATTGGAATACCGTTCACTTGCTTATAGAGAGTATTATTATATAAGATATGGTTATTTTTTATGCAGCAATTGAGATAAGAGTTCTAAGTTCCTACATCAACAAATTGGTTAAGTTTAAATTCTGCATACAGCTCCTTAAATGTAGTGATTATATCTGATAGAGGCAGATTAGTATATAGGTTTTCAAAATCATAACTATTAATATATATATATATATATATAGATAGATAGATAGATATGTGTGTGTGTATATACAAGGTCGAGTCCCATTATTCTGACCACTTACGCCGCCAAGCGCCTGTTGAAATTTGCACCATACCAGTGCGAATTCCTCACACAACCCATAATCAATATCACCAATTCACCATGATCTTACAACTGAATTCAAAATACTTTTGTGAAACAAACCAATTGCGCATTCCCCCCAAATTATCAAATATCTGTTAAAAAGGATTTTTAAAATGGACTTAACATTTATTGATTCTGCACCCGTCTCACGTTTCCTCTTGCTTGTAAGTTTCTCGATTCAGCCTTCAAAGATCAAAATTCTTCTCTGATCACGAAAACGATCCCGAAAACACTCTGAAAAAATTGCACTTTTGTAAACACGTATAAAGCACGGAAGTAAAACTGGTGAAGTATCTGAACACCAGCTACACAGTCACAGTACGAATACGACGATGGACATGGAAGTGAAGGTTGGGGTAAAGCATTTCCCCTCCCCCCGGCCACCCACAAATCACAATACAATGAAGATTGTTTCCTTCATGATTCCCAGCCCAGAGGATAGGAAACCCAGATTGGGTAGGAAGCGGACGCGGCAGTGATGAAAGGTCTTTACACTGGGAAAAAACAGTTCAAGGTCCAACCCAGAGTCCCAGAAAGTGTTTTCAGTGATGCCACACTTCAGACTGTTGCTTTCGGCAGAAACTCACTTGCCGTCTTGTCTTGCCGATTGATGGATTGAGCTATGAAAAGCGGGTTGTTTGATTGGCGATAATACAACACTAATTGTTCAAAAACTAGATAAACACGAACCCACTACCCCATTGGGAATATACGCATAGAACAGATTTCAAAATCACTTGAATGCAAAAGGAAAAATGAAGTGGACTGTCCCTGATTTTCTGCGCCCTCTACACACATTCATACAACTATTTGTTGTTGTATTTGCGTAGGATTATTCTTCCTCACTCTTCCCACCCCCACCCATTAACCAGTCGTAGAACAGAGCAGAAAAAAATCAGGAGCACAGGGGAGGTTCTTTTCCCAGTACTATTTTGCTTTCTTTTTCTTTCCCTTACCATAAAGGTAAGAATGCTAATTAAAAACTGCCAAAACGCTATGAAAATCACCAGCATTTCGTTTGTTTTTTAAGCAATTTGAAAGCTTTTTTTTTTTTTTTGTTAAATTAAATGAACTTATATTTTGGGTGCTAAAACTGGAGGGGCAAAACATACAGTCTGCCCCTCCACTTAGATTTCTGGAGGGCAGTCGCCTCTCCTGCCCCCTTCCCTGTTGGCACGTCCCTGCTTATGAACTCCCGATTAAGAACTTTCTTTCTTCCATTCGATGCCATTTATAGGCGGAGACTATTTTGGGAACAGTTTCTTTTCCAAGTAATGCATAGTTTTTCCTCTAAACGGCGTAAAGTTAAATTGGGTTTTCCCCGATATCTCTGCTTCTAAAAGTCCGATTTGAAAAATTCTTTTTCCGTCAGATAGAGCTCTTCGTGGGAAATGTTCTGCGTATAAGTTAACATTTTTTTAAAGAATGGTTTGGCAACTAGGGGGACTAACGGTACAACTGTATAACTGGGAGTAACTGTATGTTTATAATACATTTGCAGAAATATCAGCGCTCCTGAAAGCTCGATTTAAGAAAATCTTTCGAGGTCAGATATCACTCACCACGACAAGTTTTTTGAGAATGCCTTGTGCTGAAAATAGTGCATAATTTTACCATCAGGGGCATACATATACACTGAAGTACCAGAAAAACTGGTACAGATGAGCTTATGCAAAATACATAACAACGTCACCTATATGCGCGTACTCGGTTGCGTCCGCCAGTGCGTATATAAAGCGATAGACATCCTTGCCAGCTGTCAGAGCTGTTTTCGGCATGAGAATGACAAGTAATTACGATTTAAGCGATTTTCAACGCGGTGTCATAGTTGGGGCGCTCGTGAGATGGGCCATAGTATTTTGGAGGTAGAAACGAAGTTCGGATTTTCACGGACGACCATTGCAAGGGTGTACCGTGACTGCAAGAATTCCGGCAAAACCTCCAACCTACGAAACCAGTGTAGCCGTAAAAAGACATTGGGTGAACGTGACCATCGTCGGCTGTCAAGAATCGTTTCACGCGATAGGCGAGCAACACTCTCGCAGGTATCATCGGAATTCAATGCGGGAGCCTTAACAAGCATCAGCGTCCGGACTGTGCAACGTACTCTGCACGATATGGGCTTTGGAAGCCGAGGTCCAACTCGAGCACCTTGATGGGTGCACGACACAGAGCTATGCGCCTCGCTTGGGCACGGCAACACCGCCACTGGACACTTGATGACTGGAAACAAGTAGCCTGGTCGGACGAGTCGCAATACCAACTGTACCAGGCAGATGGAAGGATTCGTGTGTGGCGCAAACCTCATGAAGCCATGGATCCCGCCTGTCAACGAGGAACTGTACCGGCTGGTGGGAAGTCTGTAATGGTATGGGGTGTGTTTAGCTGAACTTTACTGTGACCCTCTGGTACGTCTACAAACGTCTGTGACCGGCCAACGCTATGTCCGCATCCTTTCTGACGAGGTACACCCGTTCATGCCCTGCATTCATTGGCCTGTTCCAACAGACAATGCACCTCCACACAAGTGTCGGGACGCCACATTATGGTTAGAGGAGCATTCATCTGAGTTTGGGGTGTTGCCATTACCACCCAAGTCCCCAGATCTAAACGTGATAGAACACATTTGGGATGCCATGCAACGCGCTATCGAACACAGGAACCCAAGACCTCGGAATACACCCGAATTGTGGAACGCTCTGCAGGAAGTATGGTGTGCATTGCTTACAGCATATTTCCAGAAGCTAGTGGAGTTCATGCCCCGCCGTATTTCTGCAGTCCTGCGCTCCCGTGAGGGACCTACCAAGCATTAGACTGGTGTACCAGTTTTTCTAGCATTTCAGTGTATATCTTAAGCTTGCCAATATCTCTTTTTTAGAAGTAGAGATGTCGATAGTCCGAATTTAAAAATTATTTCTTCGTCGGAGTGCTATTCGGGTACGAAATATTTTGCGTGTAATTTCAAATTTTTCTTAACGCATACGTGTGGCGTTACCAGTTCACGTTTCCGTTTGCAGAATATTAGCGGCAACATCTGCGCATCTACAAACCCAATTGAAAAATCCTCTTTCGGTCAGATACTACTAACTGTCAAAACATGTGTGTGTGTGTGTGTGTGTGTGTGTGTGTGTGTGTGTGTGTGTGTGTGTGTGTGTGTGTGTGTACATTTATTGCCAAAATAACCCAAAATTTTCCCGCTAGGGGCGCAAGTGTCTTATCAGTTTTTATTAATATCTCTGCTTTTAAAAGTCCGATTTAAAAAATTCTTTGGACGTCTTATATAATTTATTTTGTGGAACACTTTACCTTAGCTCATGGGGATTTTGTAGTTCACCGATGTGGCGTTAAGTGCTGTTAGTGATGTACTTCTGTTTGATGCTGTATCTCCGCTTATAAAAATCCTTTTGAAAAAGTTATATTCAGCACGTCTTTTGCAAAAAAAAAAAAAAAAAAACCGCGCTTATGTTATCACTTTGTTTGTCCGTCCGATCGACATTGGACACCACATCTCTGCAACTATTGGTCCGAAAAGTTATTTTTGCATTGGGAAGCTTGGAATGTGAGAATGATGATCCTTGCATTCTGATTTTCCGGTGCACAACTCCGCCGCTAGAGGACGTAAATGCAGAATTCAAAATACATTTTATTCCATATACTTGATTCTAAATATCTGATTGAAAAAAATATTTTTCCTTTCGATGCTGTTTATATCGAAGATTATTTTAGGTACAGTCACTTTTTCAAGTAATGCATAAATTAAATAAAGGTAAACTGCGCTTTCCCTGATATCTCTGCTTTAAAAAGTCCTATTTGAAAAATTCTTCTTACATCTGATACTGCTCCTGGTGGGAAATGTTTTGCATATATTTCTAATTCTTAGTCAAGAGTGGCTTGATCAGCGTAAGAGTTTATTTCCACTTCTGATGTGTTTATAACAAAATCTGAGCTTCTGAAAAATCGATTGAAAAATATTTTTTTTTTCGTGGACCGATACCGCTTACCTCGGAAAACCTTTTGAGAAAGCCTCCTGCTTAAAATACTGCATATTTTCTCCGCGAGGGGGTGTAGATGTATATTTTATTTTTGTCGAGATCTCTGCTTCTAAGAGTCCGATTTGAAAAATTATTTCTTTGTTGGAGAGCATTTCCAATGCGAAATGTTTCTCATATAATTTTGAATTCTTCTTAACGCACAAGTGGGCTATGTTCACGTTTTCATTTACAGCAACATCTGCGGGACTAACCCGATTGAAAAAAATTCTTTTCCGATCAGATACTACTAACTATGAAAACTCTTTGTACATATTTTTTCCTCAAAATAATGCACAGTTTCGCCGCTAGGGGAGCAAATGTTTAATCTGTTTTTCACAATATCTTTGCTTCTAAACGTGCGATTTAAAAAATATTTCAACACCGGATACCGCTTACTTTGTGGAACGCATTAGCTTTGCATTTGAAAAGTTTTGTAGTTCACAGTTCTGTCGCAAGGTGGTGTTTATGTACTTCTGTTTGCAGCTGTATTTCCGCTCCTAAAGACCATATTCAGAAATTTTTTTACTGTATACAATTCGCTAAAATAAAGAAGGGGAGCATTATCCTCTTTAAATAATGCACAGCTTTCGCGCTAGGGGGCGTAAAGGTCAAAACCCTTTTTCTCGCTATCTCTGCTTCCGGGAGATATATTTGAACGGTTCTTTTTCCTTAGCATAGCTTTTGCCATGAAGAATACTTTTCGGCTATTTTCAACTTTTCCACTATGCACAATTCTTCCGGTAGAAGTTCGTAAAGTTATATCATGTTTGCTTCTACATCTCCTCTTTTAACTGTTCGATTTGAAAATCTCTGATACATTCCTTCAGCTGTGAGAAACGTTTTGTGCGCCATTTGTTAATCTTCGTAACAAACGTTTTAGTTGCTAGTTAAAGTAAGTAGCTATTGCTATTTCGGGATATTTTGTCAATTGTAGAAATCCGGTTGATTTTTTTCTAACAGGTTCCGTTGATTTGAAATAACTTTGATAAATTTTATTCGCGTCGGAAAATATTCAAAAGACGTACTCATTACAACCGAAAATTCGGTGTCATCTTTCTTGTTTTACTGTATGGCGCTTGTTACAATAAAGATGGGAATATTATCTTTCCAAAATAGTGCACAGTTTATCCGCTAAAGGACAGAAATGTCACAACTTTCTTCTCGCTATCTCTGCTTCCAAAAAACGTATTTGAAAAATTATTGTTTCTTAATACGGCTTTTACTGTGAAGAATACCTTTCACACATTTTCTACATTTCCTTTATTCAAAATTCTTCCGCTAGGGATCCTAAAGTTAGATAATGTTTTCCTCTATATCTGTTCTTTTATCTTGTCTCTGATATGTTCTTTTAGCTTAGAGAAATTTTAGTGCACAATTTGTTTATTTCCGTAACAGACTTTTCAACCGCTAGTGAGGGAAAGTAACTGTTTCTGTTTCTAGATGTTTTATCGATTGCAGAAATTCGTTTTTTTTTTTTTTGTTACGGGTTCCATCGACTGTGAATAACTTTGAAATATTTCATTCCAGCCGGAAAGGATTCAAATGACGTGCTCATTACAACCAAAAATTCGGTGTCATCTTTCTTGTTTCAAATGTCCCTAAAAAAGATATTTTGTGTGTTGGAGGAGCAAAAAAAGTATTTATTCTGAAGATAATGCGACACTTACCTAGTTTCTTAGAAGTACAACATGACGACCTGTGCGGTAGGTATGAAGGGTAAGAAATATCCAGGAAAAGAATCTCGAATCTCATGGCTTTATTTGATTTCAGTGATCCTGGTTTTTTGGTATGTACGAAAGAAATATAATTGAGATTACGTAGCGTCATCTGAACACTGCTTCCGTACCGGATACGCAAAATAATTGGCCCATAAAGAGAAATTTATCAGGCCTAGGTGCAGTCACTGAGATTGATGAAGCCATGATAGATATTCTTCATTACAAGTACATTTACAGAAAGGATTCTGAGGAATGTGTATGGAGGGTAAAAAATCTCCCAAGAGATTTTCATGATGCATTCGTAAGACATGAATTGTCGCATTTACTTCGGAAGAAACACATTTTATTTCTCAAACATACTGTATACCGCCCCGGTGGCCGAGTCGTACAAGGTAACCATTCGTAGGCGATGAGTCCCGGTTCGAATCCAGATGGTGCTCTTGTCCCTCGGCACCGGCTCTCTCCCCTTGTTCGAACCACAGTGGTCCTAAATTAGGGACGGGCGACCGCCCTTAAGGGTCACGCTATAACCTACCGAGTCACTCATGATGGTCGTTTACTCTCCTCCAAGAGCTATTTCATAAAAGAAACTGAAAAAATATGCGTCCCAGCCTACGGTGTAACATGACACATGCAGCGGGCAAACGTGATGACATTAGGTGGTCTCTGACAAACTCATACAGTGGAGTCTTTTTGATAAATAAACCCAAAGTATTTGCGTTGATTTTCATGAAGACGCCCCCGGTGGCGCAGTGGTCTAAGCGATGTCCTCTGATCATTCGTTCGAAAGGGGTCCGGGTTCGAATACCGGTGAGGCATGGATGTTGTGTTTGTCTTACGGCATTGGCTCTCTCCCTTCCCTGGAACTAGTGGCCCTAAATTAGGAACGGGTGACGGCTTATAGCCTATTGAGTTGCTCACGGTGGTCGTTAAACCCCAATCGGAAAAAAAAAAATCATGAAAATTTTGTTTGAGTCTCTACTCCCCCCCCCCCCCCCCATCTTTAAATATATGTGAGGAACTTTCAGTAAGTTCGAATCTAACATACATGAACTTTGGGTTCCGGCAGATAATGTGCTGTTAATTTTCGGCGTAAACGCCGAAAACTTCAGTATCACATCTTTGTTCTAGCTGTTAATTCTTTTTCTCTTTTGATTTGTTCTGTCAGAAACAATGGTTCATGGCTAGTCGTCCGAGCTAGGCCAGCATTCGAGTTCCTGATGAGACATGAGTGGTTGGTTTGTATGTACTATGGCGCCGGCTCTTTCCCCTCCCTAGAACCACTGCCTCTAAATTAGGGATGGGTGACTGCCTATAGGTTCAAGACTTGCTCATGGTGGTGGTTAAACACTGGAACGAAGTAATAATAATAACAATAAAAGTATATATCATGTTCTGAAAAATCCAAAGGATAAAATTAAGAAAATAAAACAAAATATACATGTGGCGCCTTTGAGCCCTCACGTTTTCATAGACGATCCCAAACTTTCCGATAGCACTGAAAAACACACAGTCTTCATAGAATTAATCATTCATACTCAATTCCTTCTGTTTCTAAAAATTCAAGAACCTGTGTTTCCTCTTATGCAGAAATATTTAAAATACATGTATAATTAAATAGCAACTCGGGTTATCCAATGCGCGAGCAGCAGTTAGAAATTCGCCTTCAGTTAAATAAAAAAGAGCACTGCAGTGATCATGCTCATATGTAGAGGATTTTAGGAAGGGAGTGTCTGACTCCAGGTCTTAAACAACCCTTAGAAATAAGAAACTAAGAGATTTGGGCTAGAGCGCCCCATAGGAAAGTGACGGGGGAGGAAGACGCCCTTATTTATTACCGGGGGGGCCAGTACCCGGGAGCACTGCAGTGAGTGATCCTTCCGAAGGGCCATTCCTTCGTTGACCGGGGACCGCCCACGAACAAGAATCCCCACTCCTCCTTTATTCCCCGTCGTTGGAGAACAAATACTTGCTCTAAGAAAGCCCACGAGTGACAATTTGTCCCTCAGCAATTAACCATCAACTTCTTACGTCAGAAACGTCATTTTTCGAGCGGCAGAGATAGTGCAAGGAAGAAACACACAGTAGTCATAAAAAGGGCAGTCATGCTTGGAACTTGAGACAAGGAGGAACGTTTCCACACAGGAAGGAATGAGAACAGATTTTGGCGGTAAATACACAGAGAAAGCCCTCCAAAATACCCATCTCTCGCTGGAAGTGTATACTACGTATTATGACTAACCGATATTTCCCCTTTTTCAGCCCATTCAGAAGAATAAAGAATCGCGCGAGCAAAATCATCTATCGTTACATTCAATTTGTTTAACTATTTATTTATTTGCTTCCCTGCTCCAATGACAGGAACGTACAAACAGCGATTCTTCTGATGGTATGACGTCCACTTCAATACTTAGAAATAATCACGCCAACACTTCACAGCTAAAAATTTCTCTGTATTACTGAGTGACGTAACAAATAAACTTATTGAACCCCAAAAACTGATATCCAGTGGCTGCCTAGGGTTGATGACATGCTGACAAACACAGTCAACATCCATGCGTCACTGTACGTATGTATTATACTCGGAACTTAGAACTTCCAGTAAGCATTCTGTTTTTATGAAGACACGCTTGCTTATTGTTTAGCCTATCTTTTTTTCTGTAGACACAATATCTCCATTTGTATGAGTGGGATTGTAATTTTTTTCCCCATTGCACAAGCATGCCCAGGATTTCTCTAATAATAAAAGTCTTATCTGATCATTTCTCTGGAGCAAAATTTTTACACTAAACGTAAATATCAGTTCTTTGCCTTTGAAAAAATTTAGACAGATTGAAGAAACAATAAACGTATCATAGAAGAATAATAAGCATGAACAGAGATACAGTAAAGCATCGATTATACGTTTTTCCAGGAACCAAAAAAAAAAAAAAAAAATTATAACAAGGAAAACGTATAAGCTTTGAAACTTTTAAATTTTAACGATACTACAGTAAAAAAAAATGAACCCCTACATTTTAAAAACATAGTAACGTAGAAAGGAAATGTTTGATGCACTTACCACAAATGCATTATTCCTAGCTTTCATTTTCATACAAACAATTTTTGAAACAGATACATGTGCCGTATCGTATTTGTATCAGTACGTTGTTTAACTCGGACTAACAAGGATGGCATTGTTTTGGGGCATCATTTTTCAGTTGTTATTCTTAAAATACTGTGTCAGTTGAGCCCGTTATTTTCAACATAATGCAAAAAGTTCATTGTACACTACAGTGAGAGCATTTTGAGTACTCTCGTTCACACTGGCGTAACTTTTTTCAGCAGCCCCATCCCCCGCAGAATTTTTTGAGGCCCCCTTACTATTTCTTATTGGATTATATAAGTTAACAACTGACAGTGTTAACTTATATAATCAAATAATTTATAATACGATTATTAATAAATTAATTAGTAATTAATCGTATGAACAATAGAAATTAATTAACTTAATTATAATTTTATTATATAAGAAACATTTCGAATCAATGTACTTATAATTATTGTTAGAATTATATCAATAGGTGCGGCTTAAGGAAGAACGCATAGTGGTAAAGTTTGAGACACACTGAGGTAACGTATAGGCTTTAAAATACCATTGTATTAACCTCTAACAATAATATTTAGCTTAGGAAAACAGTTTTTATATTTTTTTATAAAATGAAATGAATATAATTGAAATGAAATGATATATTTAATACTTTTCTTTAACAAATTACACGTACCAAAAGACATTATAGTATTTTTCCAATTCAAGTCAAGCTGAGCAAACGCTTTTCCCTTCTGTCATTTTGAGAGGCAAATGATTTAATTACTTCATGCAGATAAAGTCCTTGTGCCTTTTCGCATTCAATGCTCACCATACTGAGAGCACTAAGTCTTTTTGGACTCATGGTACTTCTTGAATAGTTTTTAATCAACTTTAGCTTGGAAAATGGTTTTTTTAATTAAGAAGTAGTTTTTTAAATTAACTTTAGCACGGCGGGACCCCCTAACTCTCGGGCCCCCCGCACTGCGGGGTCTGTGGGGGTGTAAGTTACGCCAGTGCTCGTTCATATCAAGACTAATGAGAAGTCAGTGGTGTAGAAGAGCATTAGCGCAGCTTCGCGGAGCTAAGGCACTTTTTTCCAGGCTTAGCAGAGTTAAGGTTCTTTTCGTGGCTATTTTGTAAGCAAGAAGGCAAAGAATTTTTTAGATGATCATGTATGCAATAATAAGGCATAATGTGTTTTATATCAGAGCGCATTCATATCTTAACCGAATGTTTGTATTCCAAGACGGAAACTAAGCAGGCCGATTGCTCAATTTGGCGTCTCATGAACACGAAGGTTCTATTGTAAAGAGAATGACTATACCTTTGTCAAGACAACAGTCCTTAAAATAAGTTATAGTTCTCCTTTACTTCGCCGCTAGAAGAGAAATTAACTCAAAAAAATTCAAACAGACAAGTAGGTGAGACAAGCCCTTTATCGTTGCTAAGGACATTTCTAATAAATTTTCCACCGACTCCAACAAAAGTAATCCCCTAACACAATTCTGTGATTTCTTATGGGTAACATAAAGGGGCGCTCTTGTGACCGAGTTGTTGAGTCACTGTCTTCTGGAGCTGGACCCGAGCCCCGAGATGGCATGGGTAGTGCGGCCGTCACAGGAGTCGTTCCCCTTCCCGGACCTAGTTGTCCCAAACCAAGAACAGGTAGGCCCATAAGCCGATCGAGCGGTATTGGCTACTTGATACCACACCCCTGTGATGTCAAAGGTGCGCAGAATCCAAAGGATCGAAGTTTTCTGCTTAGCGTTTTATAAACTTTTGAGAACACTTTGGGATTAAAACAGTCAAGTCTTCTTATGACAAACTCTTAATTTAAATATTTCAGAATATGTTCCACGGCATTAATGGGCAGTATCTTCAAATACATGGCAAAAAGCTGTATTTCGATTTACAAAAGAAATCTAAATATATTGAAAAACTAAATGTTGAACAACCAGAATTTGCGCTTAGAAACTTTTTAAAGTCAAAAATAAAATCGCAAAAAATTAAGTATTTAAGTAGACAGTATAAAAGATGCAATTCTGCCATTAATTATAAAACATGCAAATACTTTTGCCACTTTTTTTAAACTAAAGTTTAAGAGTTGTAAAACGCTATGAAAGTTGATAAGTTTTATGTTTGATTTTCAGGTGTGTACATAAAATTTATAGCTGTTTTCAAACAACTTTTAGCTGGGCGTTGGGTGTTGAACATTAAAAAAAAACCATTTCATTCTGTGAACGCGTTATTAAAAATATATATATATATATATACATGTATAAAAAAAAAAGAATATCAAGTACTAGAGTGTTATCTACAGATAGCTGCAAATAATGAAAAACATGAGTTTTACATTCCGAATAAAAAAAAAGAATTCTAATGTTTATGTTAAGATGCTGTATGATATTATTTGTAACATTTAGCAACTGAGCGCATATTCCTTCATTCTCAGTAAAAAAAATGACACATTAGTGTAACAGAAATGCAAAGCACACACCTTTTTGAGCTTGAAATACTTCTCAGAATGAGTTTGTTTTATTTTTATTGAGAACTTTTTGCCCACTGTTTATTTTTGTTATTTGTTTTTATATTTCTCACTTTCGTCATACAAGTATTAAGGAATTTAATTCTAATAAAAATCCTCAATTTTGCGTAAAGATGTACGATTTTTTCATCTACTTCTGGAAACACTTTTTGAGTTCCAAAGACAAATGATTAACTATACCGTGATATTTTACAAGTTGTACTCCGTGGATTTTCAAAAGAACAGTTTCGAATTTTTGTACAGTTTCCATCCAAGAGCTTGCAGGATAGGTAAGCCCACCTCTACTGATATGCTGGATCCAGTTATTAAGTTCCAGAGACTCCGGATTATCACATTTTAGTTGCGGATTCCCAGAACAAAATGCCAAATAACCAGCTATGTATTGGAGAGCATCTTCTTCTGTTTCTGAACTCAAGGATGAAGCAGGATTATTGTGTTTTAATACGCTGCAAATTTTTTGTTTCACAAATTGATGATTTGTTGACAAAAAATCCATTTTCAATTTTCTCAGCTTCCGATTTATCGGATGATGGTAGAAGTAATCCACGTAAGTATATGGAAGTCAAACATTTTATTCCCTCAGCCCGTACGTTGGAATCACACGACGGTTCTGGAAGCTGCCCGCTCAATAACAGTAATCTTAACCTGTATTTGAATTTGCACGGAATAGGGTGATCATATCCACGTCCCATACCTCGAATTTGTGAAAATAAATTTTCAATACAGTTCTGGTTGAGACGGCAGGTTAGTATATATTTAATTCCTACATTTTGTAAATAAGCATATAAAGGTTTTAAAGATACGATAGAAACAATGAAGCCCTGCTGGAATGGCAAAATATTTTTTTTTCCAAGATGCGCATTTCCTCCACAGTTTCTTTCATTCTGTTCAATACTGCAACCTGTTCATATATATGTTGTCCATACCCCCTTTTTAATAAGTTATCGTCAGAAGGGCAACGTGAATTCAGCACGTCAAACGCGTTATTCACCAATTCAATGAAATGTGCTGTTGGACTTTCATTAGGAAATAAATATCTTATAGCTTTCGCAACATGCAAGGAAAATGTCTGTGCAGCAAACGCAACCTTCATCCTTTCTGCCTTTTTAACTAAAAGATGTTTTTCTGAAAACTTGTGACAAATTTTCAGTTCGCCTTTATCTTTTTCAACAAGCTGAAAAAGAACTTTGCTAGTGATTACTTCACCAGTTGGAAGCTTAATGCCTCTGTCCAAAAAATGATTCCTTAGCAGCTTCAGCAAATGTGGAACATCAGCAAACACAAAAATATTCCTGGAGTTATCCCAAGGATTAGGAAAGCTAGTTCTGTTAATGCTTATTTCTAATTCCTTCCACAAAGCCTGATTTCCGCCTCCTAAATCCGAAGTTAAACCAACCACTTGGAGTTCGATCTTTTCAATTTCCAAATTTATTTTTCCCAACAAATCTTTACTCATTTTACAGTCAAAGTCATAAAATACAGGCTGCTTCCATGAATTTGTTAAGCTACGTAACATTACGACTTGTACTGATTTATATGATCTCAAAATAGCATCTTCAGCATGATCGTATGAAATTTTCGCATCAATACTCATCTCATCCATCACTATAATGCAAAATTTTGTCAAACATGGAGCAAGTTTTTGCATATTGGGCCAGTAGTACGAAAACATCCCGTAAGAGTCCTGGGGAAATTTTCATTCCAGACACCCAACGCTTCAAAGTGGTCACACCAGGTAGTGGAATGTTTATCTGATTTCTAATAAAACTGTAAGCTCGTTTTGACAAGCCTCGTAATGATAAAGCTGTCACTATATCAGAAATTGACCATCTGACATTTTGTTTCCTTGAAAGGGAAGAAATCTGAGCTTTTGAAAAAATTCTACTCAAAATTTTTTTTGCCTTTTCACCTTTTTCTTCAGCAATAATAGACAATCTGTTTTTTTTTCTTCAGCAATACATTTTCAGATCGTAAATTTCTAGTTTTCAAATAATTTATTTTAACTTTGCTTTGCCAATACTGAAGTTTCAATCGTAACTCAGAATTTACTTTGTTGAGCTTTTCTATATAATTTTTTAAGGATGAAATTTCCTTTTCCTGGGCTTCTATTTCGGCTTCCAAGTTAAATAATGTAGCAGAATCACGTTCAATTATCTCGTCAGCAGGTTGAACTTGCAAATCTGGACTCAATCTTGCCTTCTTCGGTGTAAAATTCTGTGTTACTTCCGACAAAAACTGCTGAGATTTTCTTTTTTCAGCACGTTTTGATCTTTCTTGATTTGTGCTTGAAGTACAACTGCCAAATATATTAACGTGAGGAATCGCACCTTTTTTCAGTCGACGGCGAGAACTGCATCCTATTAATTCGCTTTTTAAATCTCTCTCAAAATTCTCATCATCAAAATGGGCAGAGCATATTTTGGCGTTGTGAGGGTTAAATGCGTCTTTTCGTCGACATGAGTTAATTCAGGCTTTTGGCTTCTGATCATTCGTCCGAAAGGGGTCTGGGTTCGAATCCCGGTGAGGCATGGATGTTGTGTTTGTCTAACGGCACTGGCTCTCTCCCTTTCCTGGAACCAGTGACCCTAAATTAGGGACGGGCGACTGCTTATAGCCCATTGAGTTGCTCACGGCGGTCGTTAAACCTCCAATAAAAAAAAAAAGAAAAATTCAGGCTTTTCTCAAACTGCCCTTTGGGATTCGATGAAAAGTTAAATTGGAATATGTAGATCTTTCGCTGTTGGCACGACACGCAACAGCGCATCCAGGCATATCTGTTAATACAACGAACAAAAAGCTGCTTTGAACAAATATATTAATAAAAAATATTTCTCAACTGACCATTAACTCACAGCAAAACGTTTATCACTTGCAAAATACTGGACAAAAGTCTCTGAAACTTTGCATAAATTACAGAAAGCACGGGCACTACAGATAGGTTGGGAGTATGAACTTTGACCCACTGCTAACTCCGTTTGCACCTTTGACGTCACAAAACTCACCCCGCCTGAGGCTTTAGAATGGCTGACTTCGCAAACCTGCTCTTGGACCTACCTTCTATATTCTTAGTCCAAAACCATCCTCACGGTAGTTTTTAAAACCCCATAACAAACAAAACATCACAGAAGATATCTTCACGCTCACCCCATAATCTCATTAAAAGTAGAGCATGTACTCAGTGTGATTAATTTTAAATTATTCACACTGAATATTTGGAATCGTGTGGAATAACAAAGCAGTATTTAAAGGAAGACTCGATATTCTTAGCAGCTGACTTGCATGTAACCTTCTTTTATTTAAAATTGCCCAAACTAAGCAATTTTGATGAAAACTGACAAGAAAATATCAGTAAAAATTGAATGGAAAATGCTGAAGGGTAACAAAACAAATCAACTTTTAAATTAATTTCAAAATCTTAAAATCCTTCTTCCGGGCTGTTTTAACATAACCACTCACCGCTAAGGTACTTTTTTTCTTAGAACTTCACCACTGTGAGAAGTGTTTTCATCGCATCATAAGTGGCAAGAGCTTGGGCAAAGTTTGTTGTTGACAGAGTGATGACATTTTGTTCGTCATCACTGTAGCTGCTAAGTAGTATAAGACCGCGCTTGATAACCCTTTTCGGTGGCAACACTTCCGGTCACGTGACAGGGTGGGCGGGTCCATCCGGTCTCCTCTCGGCGCGAGGAAGAAATACGATGGCAGCGAAAATGTGCAGCGCCATCTGTCGGCATTTTTTGAAATTAATTTCAATTTGGTGATTTTTTTATCGTCGATGCGAAGCCACTTTTAATTCTGGGAAATTTCTCAGCCATTTTTATTTTGTAACTGTTTTTAGGGTGGTGGTGGGAAATTTTTTTGAAACCACGGATTTATGTTCGGAAAAAAGCGAAGACAGCGTTTGAACTGGATGGGTTCGAACTTGGGCCGTTTATGATTGCAGTCTGAAGCTCTACCGATGTGACTACCGAGACATTGTTGGGGTTGGTCAAAGAGATTGATACATATGATTCGCGTAATGGAGGAAGACTGCCTGAGGGATTTCCTGTTGGCCCTCTTTAGATTTAATGCAGGGAGGAGAGCGTATGAGCTTATTAAATAATTTTTCATGACGTATTGTTCTTTTTATTCACGAATTTTCAAATGTAAGGCGTTTTTTTAACTCCCCCCGCCCCCGACGTGATTCATACGCGTTTAATCTGGTTCATACATTTTCTTATGAAATGAAGGACTTTTTTTTTCACGTTTAGAATTATTTTTTCTGTAGGGGTTTCTTGTAATTAAATTTAATCAGTCAGACGACCTGTGAAATCTTTTTTTTCATAACTTTTTCTACGCAACATGTTTTTAGTAATTGAGATTTTTTTTACCGTATTTTTGTTCATGTTTTATCTTGCAAAATGAAGAACTTGATTTATTTTTTTTATTCATGGGTTTATTATATTTTATTCTTTCTAAAAGAGGACATATTAAATATTTTCGTTATTTATTCTGAGCAACGTGTTTTCAAAAATTCAGATTTTTTTTGTATTGCAACAATTTTTCGTAGGGTTATTAATTTTAATTTTCTGTAGAGGGACAAAATTTAGTTTTTCGTGCGTAATTGTTCTAAACGTTACGTTATGCTTTGAGAACTTAAAATTTTTTGATCTGTTACGATCGTGTTTAAGCTCGATCATGCTTGTGACCACGTGTCTGCCATTTTATAAAACGAGAGCTCATTGAGAAACAACGTACCCCACCCCCTCCCCTACGGCTGCCGGGTTGGGGGGAGGTTTAAGGGTGTAGTGAAACGGTTGACGAAGATAGTATATTGACCGGTGCCAACGATGAGCGTGTGACCACCTGTTAGCTTTTTTTTTTTTTTTTTTTTTTACGACATGTTGGCTTTTGTGTGCCTCATATTCCGACTTGTTGGCTTTGTGTGATTTATATTCCGACATGTTGGCTTTGTGTGACAAAAGTATTACCAAGGTAGTAGGGTAATGGACGTGGTCGGAGCACGTGATACATGTATTTCTGCGTTGACGTCATTCTCCTTAATGCTAAATACAAGTGGCAACTGGTGTTGTGCGTGTTCGTGCTTGTACCGACTTTCGTCTTATGCTTTGTTTTCATCCGTTGCTAACGGCCACAGGATAGTGCCCGAGGGTTTCTTTCATTTGATCCATTTCTTTCATTTGATTGGCTGTTTTGTTTTCGAACATGAGTACTACAGGGAATTACTTCATTTCAGTATTTGTCTTCGATCGATGCAGAGCTTTCTAATCTTCCTGGAATTCCTGTTTTGTTCAATATTTTGTTATCATGGCAGCTGTAAAATCTATTGGAAGTTCTTCGATGATGCTGTATATGGATAATGTGCCAGAAAATTGTTTCCATCTAGGAGATAATATCTTCGTTTATGTATCTTCATGTGCTCATCAAGTTGGCGTGCACATCAGAGAATTTCAATGCTATGGCAAGCAATGCTATCCAAGCAAATCTGGTATTTGTATGTCTTTAGATCAATGGCGTGAAATGATGGATGAGAAGGAAACTATATCCCGTCATCTAGCCTATGGACTATCGGCTCCTAATTTTTCATTCTCGCGGTTTCTGAAGGTAAAAGTTATGCCACAAACTCATGAAATCAGTATCAGTAAAGAAATTTATAATTGGAAGGCTGCAAAAATGTACAAATCGAATATTCTTCTCTTTGAAAATCTGTGGAAAGAATTACTTCATATTTCTTCCAGTGTATGGCATCAGGTGGTAATAGAATTTTACCGAAATATACCTTTTCATACTATATTCAAGCAAGAGATACAATCGAATGGACAAACCCTGACTAGCAATTTCACATCACCAGAGCAAAGTGAAATGCTAATTAACGAACTGAAAATGGTTCTTACAAATGCAGTAGTTGAGTATTTGAAAGAAACATCTAGATCAAAGTCTTTAGATTTATCTGAAGTGTATTGTGATGACGAACATTTCTGCACAGCCTTTTTAGGAATAGAATGTAGTAAAATAGCGGAAAAATATCTCGAATCCCTAAAGGAAGAAACTTGCTATCGTTTGTAACGGATGCTTTTTTACAAGCAATAGATCTACAAATTATTTTGAGTATGATCAAGGCAGAAATTCGTGAAAGTGACTTTGAATAAGAAATCGTACGTAAAGCAAACATCTACACAAAAGAGAAAAGAAAAACCAAAGGCCCTTTCAAGGGCCACACAATTTTATCAAAAAGGATTATCATAATCGTACATTTTTTCAATATTTGTGTGTGTATGTGGGCTATTATGTAGCAGTTTCATGTTTTATTTTGAACTTCTAGCATAATTTTTAAAAGTTATATGTATTAAGAGAAACAGTGTTTTTGATATGAATCACCATAATTTGATACATTTTGATAGGCAACATATCAAATGTATCAATTCAGTGATTTTTGTTTGTTTGTTTGATAATTGAAAATATTTCTCTGTTTGAATTTGTGCAAATATGATCTTTTTTCTTTTGATTCCGTTTCCACATTACCCTAGAGGTGCTAATGCTCCCCGACCTGGCAACACACTTTCGTCAAGGCTATTCATGTTTGCACCCGATAAACATCTTGTCAGCCACGTGGTGCTAAACAACCACATGACGCGGGTGGGGTTCCAGTTCTTTGTTTATCCTCTTAACTCGTAGAATAGGTAGGTACATGCACAAGAGCATTGTGACTATTGGTTACTCCCCTAAAGCTCTTTGTAGAACAATATGTGCTCAAACTAACACAAAGAGGAACAACGGCTACGTATTAGTGTAGGTAGGTTTCGGAACTATTACATAACCTCTAAATATTGTTTAATCGTCGATCCTACCCCTTGGGAGAAAGTACGTGTTCACAGGCAGACAAAGAGAAACGCTAAGGGGGTGCGGTAGCTGCTTGTAGTAGGGTAACAAAGTTATTTGTTAATCCTCAAAACATGTTCTGTGCAAGTAAGCACGTGTTTAAGGGCAAAGAAATGCAAAAACGTGTCGTTATTTATCGCTGACATATGCTGACACCCTCATTTACTGTTCAGACGGAGTTCTGCTACACTCGAGTTTTTCTTCGTGCGTTTTCTTTCCAAGTCAATTTTAGTGTTTCTTCACTGTTCCTTAAGTTTGCAAAATGAAAATGATCAATTTACTATCTTGGGTGTATTAGAGCTACAAATTAAGCATCAGGTTCTGCTAACAGTTAGAAAGTATTTTTTGAAGACACAGAACATGGTCTTCCTGCAACACAGCCGCAAAATCATTCAGTGGTTGATATTTCTAAGAACTGTGTTTCGTCGGATATTTTACTAGTCGTTCAGTCTAGAAATTCTGGGGACAGTGAAATTGTAGTGGTGGAAACAGAGTTACCTTTCAGGACAAATACTTCAAGAGGATCCTCCGAAGCACCATTATTCCCTTGGTGGAGGGAGGTTTGTAATTGTGAGTGATTTTATTTTTATATTTTCTGAAATGAATAAAAATTCATTTCAGAAAATATTATTCCTGCGGTGTTACATATAAGCCATCAAAAACATTAGTAACAATGACACCAGCAACGTTCTACAAACTCAAAGCCAAAATTTCAAACATGATCCCAGGAGAAGAGATAGCAATAGGATTTAATAAAGAACTGTTTATGCCTTACACCTTCACCCCTCGCAAAGGACTACAAGTGAAGTGGCAAAAAATGTATGTTGAAACAAATGAAAGTTCTGTTTTGCTCCGGGAGGAGTCATCTTCACCAAAGAACAATTTGAAAACTTGCAAAAGGCCTGTGATGTCGTGGCAGATTCCGTCGCAGAGTTATTGTTTGGCGGAGCCTTTCAAACTTCGGTTAAAAAACACGAGACTCCTCCAGAATAAATGCACCAAGTCAAAAGATGATGCATTATTAGTAATTTTTTCAAAAAGGCTGTCGCCAGAGCAGTAGAGGAATGTATCGGAAAAGTGTTTACTATGAATGTAGATTACCTCTGGAACTCCAACAACCAAACCGATCAGCGCATGACTGTATTAAGTCATTAAGCTAAGACAAGTGGGTATTTTACAAAGATGACGCAATTCCCTACTTAGAACCAAGATTGCTCGCCGAGTCGTTTGTTGCAGAAACTAACGAAATGAAACTTTACATTCCAGATATATTTCTGAACTCTCTTTAAAGAAAAGCGGTACTGAATGAGGTTAGCGCTATCTACGTAAACAGGTGATAAAACAAACAAAAAACAGTTTTTTAGGGATTCGGCTTACGCGGGAACCCACTTAAAAATAAAACGCATTGGGATTCCTACCTCTTGGGTGATGTGGAAACGGAATAAAAAAGAAAGAAAGAAAAGAACACAATTCACACAAGAATAAAAAAAAATCGTCTGTTTAAAATGTTGCTTTAATTAAAATCTTGAAATGGTATTTTTGCGCCCACTAACTTCGATGTTGTGAGAGCAAGCTAATAGAAGTCTTTCAGAAAGCATTTATGAAGGTATTTGAATCGTTGATTTTTCTAATAGTCAATATTTTAAACGTTCGTTTTTCCAGGAGCCAATATTTGAATGCTTCATTTTCCTAAAAGTCAATATTTGAATCGTTCGTTTTTCATAAAGTTTGTTTTTGAATCGTATAAATTTTAACGTCAAAAAATGGTTTCGTTGTTTTTACTAAGAGGGCGATTTTTTAAATTTTCGTTTTCTTATAATCGCAAAAATCCCATAGAATAACATGGGAATTGCTATCCAACTAAAAGTCAATATTTGAATCGTTCATTTTTCATAAAATTCGTTTCTGAATCGCATAAATTTTAATAAGACAAAAAATGGGTTTGTTGTTTTCACTAAGAGAATATTTTTTTTTTAATTCCATTTCCTTATAATCGCAAAAATACCATTGAATAACATGGGAAAACTACCATGCATAAAAGAGCTGTTTTGAAACGAGGAAAATTCTCTAAAAGATCGATTCCGTAAAAGTTGAAAATAGACCAGGTGGAAAATGGAATGTTCTAAAAATGTCTTAAGGAACGAAATGAACTATGAAAAAAAAATATGTAGGAAAGAATTATTAGCTTAATGACTAGTTTTTAAAAAAAATAGGAGAAAAAATTTAACTCAAAGAATGACACTTTATTTTCTTTCCATCTGATTTTAATAGAGAATCCATCGATATGACACAGGATTCAAATTTTTACACATTTTCTTAGTTTCTGTCTTTTTCCGTTTAGAAGTTACAACAGAATTTCCTTTTTGCACAGGATCTTTTAACATGTGTTTATTTTTAATATACTTTGTTGGCAAATTAATATCCCTTAATGCCTTTACAAATTCAGGAGGTAGTTGCAGCTTAGAACCTTTGCTTCGAAACATGGAGTCTACGAGATCGACAATATTCGAGTTTTTCACAATGCGTCCTCGGACTTGGAGTTCTGCTTTGGGGCTCCATCCAATTATGTCAGAGTTTGTTTTATAGATATCCAACACATTTCTTGCATAGCGCTTCAATTTAGTAGGAACAGCTTGTATGACAAGATCTTCCACATAATGTTTTTCTTTCTCTGCTTTGAAAAGCTCTTCTTTCGCTGGTTCTTCAGTTCTCGACGGGGTTTCATGAGATGTTACCGGAAGATTGAAGCTGGATACACGAATGCGTTTATTCAAGACTTGGTTATATAATTTCACTTTTGCTTCGTCAGGCTCTTTGCTTTGCAGAATTTTTTTCATTTCTTTGTCCAAGTCCGTTAGCGTTTCATCTGTTGGCATATGGCGAGAAATCCGTTCTTCGGGAATCAGAACCATTTTCTTGGTGAATTCCATTATTTCGTAAGCAAAGGCATAAGTACACCTTGCGAGCTCTTTCTCTAAAAAAGACGCCTCTGTATAAAAGAGGAAACTCCTTATTCAAAAAGGGGATCTTTAGGTGTGTTGATTCCTGCTGCTCTCGGTCGTTAGCACGCTGAGAGCAGCAGGAATCAACACGCGAAAGAAGAGCTTTTCAAAGGAGAGAAAGAAAAACATTATGTGGAAGATCTTGTCATACAAGCTGTTCCTACTAAATTGAAGCGCTATGCAAGAAATGTGTTGGATATCTATAAAACAAACTCTGACATAATTGGATGGAGCCCCAAAGCAGAACTCCAAGTCCGAGGACGCATTGTGAAAAACTCGAATATTGTCGATCTCGTAGACTCCATGTTTCGAAGCAAAGGTTCTAAGCTGCAACTACCTCCTGAATTTGTAAAGGCATTAAGGGATATTAATTTCCCAACAAAGTATATTAAAAATAAACACATGTTAAAAGATCCTGTGCAAAAAGGAAATTCTGTTGTAACTTCTAAACGGAAAAAGACAGAAACTAAGAAAATGTGTAAAAATTTGAATCCTGGGTCATATCGATGGATTCTCTATTAAAATCAGATGGAAAGAAAATAAAGTGTCATTCTTTGAGTTAAATTTTTCTCTCCTATTTTTTTTAAAAAACTAGTCATTAAGCTAATAATTCTTTCCTACATATTTTTTTTTCATAGTTCATTTCGTTCCTTAAGACATTTTTAGAACATTCCATTTTCCACCTGGTCTATTTTCAACTTTTACGGAATCGATCTTTTAGATAATTTTCCTCGTTTCAAAACAGCTCTTTTATGCATGGTAGTTTTCCCATGTTATTCAATGGTATTTTTGCGATTATAAGGAAATGGAATTAAAAAAAAAATATTCTCTTAGTGAAAACAACAAACCCATTTTTTGTCTTATTAAAATTTATGCGATTCAGAAACGAATTTTATGAAAAATGAACGATTCAAATATTGACTTTTAGTTGGATAGCAATTCCCATGTTATTCTATGGGATTTTTGCGATTATAAGAAAACGAAAATTTAAAAATCGCCCTCTTAGTAAAAACAACGAAACCATTTTTTGACGTTAAAATTTATACGATTCAAAAACAAACTTTATGAAAAACGAACGATTCAAATATTGACTTTTAGGAAAATGAAGCATTCAAATATTGGCTCCTGGAAAAACGAACGTTTAAAATATTGACTATTAGAAAAATCAACGATTCAAATACCTTCATAAATGCTTTCTGAAAGACTTCTATTAGCTTGCTCTCACAACATCGAAGTTAGTGGGCGCAAAAATACCATTTCAAGATTTTAATTAAAGCAACATTTTAAACAGACGATTTTTTTTTATTCTTGTGTGAATTGTGTTCTTTTCTTTCTTTCTTTTTTATTCCGTTTCCACATCACCCAAGAGGTAGGAATCCCAATGCGTTTTATTTTTAAGTGGGTTCCCGCGTAAGCCGAATCCCTAAAAAACTGTTTTTTGTTTGTTTTATCACCTGTTTACGTAGATAGCGCTAACCTCATTCAGTACCGCTTTTCTTTAAAGAGAGTTCAGAAATATATCTGGAATGTAAAGTTTCATTTCGTTAGTTTCTGCAACAAACGACTCGGCGAGCAATCTTGGTTCTAAGTAGGGAATTGCGTCATCTTTGTAAAATACCCACTTGTCTTAGCTTAATGACTTAATACAGTCATGCGCTGATCGGTTTGGTTGTTGGAGTTCCAGAGGTAATCTACATTCATAGTAAACACTTTTCCGATACATTCCTCTACTGCTCTGGCGACAGCCTTTTTGAAAAAATTACTAATAATGCATCATCTTTTGACTTGGTGCATTTATTCTGGAGGAGTCTCGTGTTTTTTAACCGAAGTTTGAAAGGCTCCGCCAAACAATAACTCTGCGACGGAATCTGCCACGACATCACAGGCCTTTTGCAAGTTTTCAAATTGTTCTTTGGTGAAGATGACTCCTCCCGGAGCAAAACAGAACTTTCATTTGTTTCAACATACATTTTTTGCCACTTCACTTGTAGTCCTTTGCGAGGGGTGAAGGTGTAAGGCATAAACAGTTCTTTATTAAATCCTATTGCTATCTCTTCTCCTGGGATCATGTTTGAAATTTTGGCTTTGAGTTTGTAGAACGTTGCTGGTGTCATTGTTACTAATGTTTTTGATGGCTTATATGTAACACCGCAGGAATAATATTTTCTGAAATGAATTTTTATTCATTTCAGAAAATATAAAAATAAAATCACTCACAATTACAAACCTCCCTCCACCAAGGGAATAATGGTGCTTCGGAGGATCCTCTTGAAGTATTTGTCCTGAAGGTAACTCTGTTTCCACCACTACAATTTCACTGTCCCCAGAATTTCTAGACTGAACGACTAGTAAAATATCCGACGAAACACAGTTCTTAGAAATATCAACCATTGAATGATTTTGCGGCTGTGTTGCAGGAAGACCATGTTCTGTGTCTTCAAAAAATACTTTCTAACTGTTAGCAGAACCTGATGCTTAATTTGTAGCTCTAATACACCCAAGATAGTAAATTGATCATTTTCATTTTGCAAACTTAAGGAACAGTGAAGAAACACTAAAATTGACTTGGAAAGAAAACGCACGAAGAAAAACTCGAGTGTAGCAGAACTCCGTCTGAACAGTAAAATGAGGGTGTCAGCATATGTCAGCGATAAATAACGACACGTTTTTGCATTTCTTTGCCCTTAAACACGTGCTTACTTGCACAGAACATGTTTTGAGGATTAACAAATAACTTTGTTACCCTACTACAAGCAGCTACCGCACCCCCCTTAGCGTTTCTCTTTGTCTGCCTGTGAACACGTACTTTCTCCCAAGGGGTAGGATCGACGATTAAACAATATTTAGAGGTTATGTAATAGTTCCGAAACCTACCTACACTAATACGTAGCCGTTGTTCCTCTTTGTGTTAGTTTGAGCACATATTGTTCTACAAAGAGCTTTAGGGGAGTAACCAATAGTCACAATGCTCTTGTGCATGTACCTACCTATTCTACGAGTTAAGAGGATAAACAAAGAACTGGAACCCCACCCGCGTCATGTGGTTGTTTAGCACCACGTGGCTGACAAGATGTTTATCGGGTGCAAACATGAATAGCCTTGACGAAAGTGTGTTGCCAGGTCGGGGAGCATTAGCACCTCTAGGGTAATGTGGAAACGGAATCAAAAGAAAAAAGATCATATTTGCACAAATTCAAACAGAGAAATATTTTCAATTATCAAACAAACAAACAAAAATCACTGAATTGATACATTTGATATGTTGCCTATCAAAATGTATCAAATTATGGTGATTCATATCAAAAACACTGTTTCTCTTAATACATATAACTTTTAAAAATTATGCTAGAAGTTCAAAATAAAACATGAAACTGCTACATAATAGCCCACATACACACACAAATATTGAAAAAATGTACGATTATGATAATCCTTTTTGATAAAATTGTGTGGCCCTTGAAAGGGCCTTTGGTTTTTCTTTTCTCTTTTGTGTAGATGTTTGCTTTACGTACGATTTCTTATTCAAAGTCACTTTCACGAATTTCTGCCTTGATCATACTCAAAATAATTTGTAGATCTATTGCTTGTAAAAAAGCATCCGTTACAAACGATAGCAAGTTTCTTCCTTTTAGGGATTCGAGATATTTTTCCGCTATTTTACTACATTCTATTCCTAAAAAGGCTGTGCAGAAATGTTCGTCATCACAATACACTTCAGATAAATCTAAAGACTTTGATCTAGATGTTTTCTTTCAAATACTCAACTACTGCATTTGTAAGAACCATTTTCAGTTCGTTAATTAGCATTTCACTTTGCTCTGGTGATGTGAAATTGCTAGTCAGGGTTTGTCCATTCGATTGTATCTCTTGCTTGAATATAGTATGAAAAGGTATATTTCGGTAAAATTCTATTACCACCTGATGCCATACACTGGAAGAAATATGAAGTAATTCTTTCCACAGATTTTCAAAGAGAAGAATATTCGATTTGTACATTTTTGCAGCCTTCCAATTATAAATTTCTTTACTGATACTGATTTCATGAGTTTGTGGCATAACTTTTACCTTCAGAAACCGCGAGAATGAAAAATTAGGAGCCGATAGTCCATAGGCTAGATGACGGGATATAGTTTCCTTCTCATCCATCATTTCACGCCATTGATCTAAAGACATACAAATACCAGATTTGCTTGGATAGCATTGCTTGCCATAGCATTGAAATTCTCTGATGTGCACGCCAACTTGATGAGCACATGAAGATACATAAACGAAGATATTATCTCCTAGATGGAAACAATTTTCTGGCAAATTATCCATATACAGCATCATCGAAGAACTTCCAATAGATTTTACAGCTGCCATGATAACAAAATATTGAACAAAACAGGAATTCCAGGAAGATTAGAAAGCTCTGCATCGATCGAAGACAAATACTGAAATGAAGTAATTCCCTGTAGTACTCATGTTCGAAAACAAAACAGCCAATCAAATGAAAGAAATGGATCAAATGAAAGAAACCCTCGGGCACTATCCTGTGGCCGTTAGCAACGGATGAAAACAAAGCATAAGACGAAAGTCGGTACAAGCACGAACACGCACAACACCAGTTGCCACTTGTATTTAGCATTAAGGAGAATGACGTCAACGCAGAAATACATGTATCACGTGCTCCGACCACGTCCATTACCCCTACTACCTTGGTAATACTTTTGTCACACAAAGCCAACATGTCGGAATATAAATCACACAAAGCCAACAAGTCGGAATATGAGGCACACAAAAGCCAACATGTCGTAAAAAAAAAAAAAAAAAAAAGCTAACAGGTGGTCACACGCTCATCGTTGGCACCGGTCAATATACTATCTTCGTCAACCGTTTCACTACACCCTTAAACCTCCCCCCAACCCGGCAGCCGTAGGGGAGGGGGTGGGGTACGTTGTTTCTCAATGAGCTCTCGTTTTATAAAATGGCAGACACGTGGTCACAAGCATGATCGAGCTTAAACACGATCGTAACAGATCAAAAAATTTTAAGTTCTCAAAGCATAACGTAACGTTTAGAACAATTACGCACGAAAAACTAAATTTTGTCCCTCTACAGAAAATTAAAATTAATAACCCTACGAAAAATTGTTGCAATACAAAAAAAATCTGAATTTTTGAAAACACGTTGCTCAGAATAAATAACGAAAATATTTAATATGTCCTCTTTTAGAAAGAATAAAATATAATAAACCCATGAATAAAAAAATAAATCAAGTTCTTCATTTTGCAAGATAAAACATGAACAAAAATACGGTAAAAAAATCTCAATTACTAAAAACATGTTGCGTAGAAAAAGTTATGAAAAAAAAGATTTCACAGGTCGTCTGACTGATTAAATTTAATTACAAGAAACCCCTACAGAAAAAATAATTCTAAACGTGAAAAAAAAAGTCCTTCATTTCATAAGAAAATGTATGAACCAGATTAAACGCGTATGAATCACGTCGGGGGCGGGGGGGAGTTAAAAAAACGCCTTACATTTGAAAATTCGTGAATAAAAAGAACAATACGTCATGAAAAATTATTTAATAAGCTCATACGCTCTCCTCCCTGCATTAAATCTAAAGAGGGCCAACAGGAAATCCCTCAGGCAGTCTTCCTCCATTACGCGAATCATATGTATCAATCTCTTTGACCAACCCCAACAATGTCTCGGTAGTCACATCGGTAGAGCTTCAGACTGCAATCATAAACGGCCCAAGTTCGAACCCATCCAGTTCAAACGCTGTCTTCGCTTTTTTCCGAACATAAATCCGTGGTTTCAAAAAAATTTCCCACCACCACCCTAAAAACAGTTACAAAATAAAAATGGCTGAGAAATTTCCCAGAATTAAAAGTGGCTTCGCATCGACGATAAAAAATCACCAAATTGAAATTAATTTCAAAAAATGCCGACAGATGGCGCTGCACATTTTCGCTGCCATCGTATTTCTTCCTCGCGCCGAGAGGAGACCGGATGGACCCGCCCACCCGTCACGTGACCGGAAGTGTTGCCACCGAAAAGGGTTATCAAGCGCGGTCTTATACTACTCTGCTATTCTCACATCTTTCATTTCAATCAAATCATCAGTCGTCAAAAGTGATAACCTTTGCAATTTCTGAATCACATCTCGCATAATCCTCGAAAGTTTCTATGCTTGAATTCGACCAAATTTCGACTGATATTACCATGGGATCCGAATTTTGAATTGGCGAGGGACCTTCATTTGAATGCAATCCAGCATGGACAAAACACATTTCTACCATCATGGGTAAAGCCTTTTTCCAAGCCATGGCTACAAAGTTAATAGTTTTCAAAACGTCAATTTTTGTTCTTACCAATTTGCTCTGTTCAAGATATTCCATGGCAGATCTCTATTCTCTCCATTAAATGCCTGTGGCAACGAACGATTAAAGGAAAATAAGAAAGGGAAATTTACAGTTAGAAAAGTAGGTAGTTCCCGTTGCTCTCCAAAGGCTAATAAAAAGGGGGATTTTTCACTTTTAGCTAAAACTGAAAATGTACAAATGAAACTTACACATTTAAAAATATACACTATATTGACAAAAGTCACCGGACACCCCTTCAAAAAGCAAATGAACGGATCCGCTGCGTTGTTAAAATGCGCGGTTAAAAACAAACGGTATAAAAACAAGTCTGCAGCTGAACGCGATCATATCGCACTGTGAGGTTAAGTGAAAATGTCGCGGCGGGAGAGAACCGACTTTGAGAAAGGAAAGATTGTTGGGTGTTATATTAGGCGGTTGTCCATAAGAGAAACCGAGAGGCGTTTAGACATACCCAACTCAACGTTTTTGGATCTACTGAATAAGTGGAAGACACATGGCGTGCCTGAAGCAGCAAACCGTACTGGCAAACCAAAGAAAATCAGTGATAGAGGACGTCGAAGCCTCAGGAGAGTCGTTACAGCTAATCGACTGAGTACTGCACAAGACCTCAGTGTACAGGTGAGTAAAAATGCTGGAACCTCAGTATGTACACGTATCATTCACAGAGAACTTCATTCCATGGGTTACCGTGGTCATACGGCTGCTCATAAGCCTTTCATCTCCACTCGGAATGCTACTCGTCGTTTTGCATGGTGTAAAGAACATTTATCGTGAACCGTAGATCAATGGAAACGGGTCCTACGGATAATTTGAATCCAGATACACGATCCACCAGTTTGATGACCGTGTGTGGGTAGGGGGGCAGCCAGCCGGGGGAACACTATTTACCACAGTGTACTATTCCTACGGTCAAGTTTGGAGCTGGCAGTGTACTCGTGTGGGGGTGTTTTTTGTGGTATTATCCCTGCCCATTGGTTATCGTGGACAAACCTGTTAACCAGCACGTCTACCTCGAAATTCTGGAAAATTATGCCCTACCAACTCTGTGGCAATACTATGAAACCGAGCCTTGTTGGTAGCAGCAGGATAATGCACCAAGGCATACAGCAAGGACTGTTACGGCGTGGTTTGACTATAATTCCGTATCGTGTGTGGACTGGCCAGCACAGAGCCCTGATCTTAATCCCATATAGCACCTATGGGATTAAGATCAGGGCTTTTAATCCCATAGGTGCTCTATGGGATTGAGAGTCGTGATATGGGATGAATAATTCATTTCTTATGCGGTGCTCTAAGAGCACGCATAAGAAATGAATTTTTCTTATGCGGTGCTCTAAGAGCACCGCATAAGAAAAAATTAAAAATTCTAAATAAGAAAAATTCTAAATAAGAAAAATTCTAAATTTCTTATGCGGTGCTCTTAGAGCACCGCATAAGAAATTTAGAATCAAGGCCTACTACTAAGCAACAGTTAGTGGCAGCATTATGTACTGAATGGAAGCGCATACTTATCGCTATGTTCCAAAACTTTGTCGAAAGCCTGTTTCGAAGGGTCAGTGCATGCGTTAAGGCCAAAGGTGGACCGACACCGTACTCATGTATGTCAATAAATGCTATGTTGTGTTCCTCTTCTAGGTGTCCGGTGACTTTTGTCAAAATGGTGTATATTGTCATTTAATAATAGCCGTTTTGATGCGTTATTACGTATTTGAATAAAAATTTTACATTTTCAAATTTTTGGTGTGACATTATTTTCTTTATTATCTGGCATTTTCGCCTTGAATTCAGCAAAGAAACGTATCTTCCTCTTGCAAAACTTTAATAAATATAATTCTATTATATTACGCAAAACATTATGCTTATACTTTTATATCTTCCTAGAAAAAAAAATTTGCAGTTAAAAACTTCTATTTATATTACTAGAAATACTGGTTATCACTTTCAATTCTTATGTTTCTGCTGAATCTCATTAGGAACAGATAAACCACACTGGTCCCAGCACTTTAAAACAGTCCTAAAATTCTTTAAAAAAAACAGTCTAAATATTAAAAATTAAAAACTTGTTACCATGAATACTGGTTGTCGTCTTAAATTCATGTTCCCATCAAAAATCCCGATTTAACACATAGGTTTTGCCATCACCTCCAATTTTCATGCATTCCGCTGAACTTCATTGGGAAGTGGGGAACATAGTCCTCATCACTCCGAAAACAGCCCTTGAAATTCTTCAATCTGTGAAATTTATTTACAGTCGAAAACTTAAATACTTGACGAAACTTACACTGACGAATAACGTGTAACTGAAGTATGTTAACGTTAGCATATATCGGAGTTTGCCGGGACTAGAGGAACTCAACGGACGTATGATAAAAACGTGTAATGGAGAAATGTATAATCAGTGCTCTAGTGTATACCAGCTTTTCTTAACAAGAAATATGCACATGTTACTAAAATGTGGTGAAACATTCTAAGTATTAGTATTGTGTGTTAAAGGATGAGCTCATCGTATACACAAGTGCTCTGTGGAGGTTTTTTTTTTTTCCTTCTGATGTTTTTGGACTTAGACGTACGAATAAACAAACTACGCCTGTTGCTTCGCATGTCCACGCGCTCTCTGCAAGCGGAGAAATGAAGTGAATAGAGCTGAATTGTCCTGGAAGTCAAAAGCACTTGTACATTCTCTTCAACAAGTGCTATGATTGAGCGAAAGTTGCAAATCAGTTTACTACGTTACTGTTCCTCGTCTCCTTCCTATGACTCTCAAGTAGTTATGTACTTTAATCTTCTGTTTTCGTGGGTCCTTTGTTTTGTTACTTTACTCAATGAGTGATGATGTTTCCCTACATCCCTCTTACAGCTGGCGAATAAAGTGGTGAACAAGAGGAAGCTGCTCGAAAGCTTGAAAGTAAAAAAAAAAAAAAAAAAAACGGGAGGGGGAGGAAAAAGAAGTATTAAAAGTGCTGCTGTCTGCATATGATGCAAATCACCCCACTGACTCTGTAAATGCGAGGAGCGTCTGGAGTAATGGTCTAAAAAAGGACTCAATTCTACAATGTTGAACAATACTACACAACCACCAGGAATCCTGGTAACGGAGATAACGTATCCACGAACGGAAAAGGTCATGTTTCTTATTTTTTTTTTTTTCTAGCACTTTAACGCATGACACAGAGCCATAACTAGCACGTGGCAGAGGGCGGATTTGAGCAAAACAGCCCCCTGGGCCAAAAAATATCAGACGCCCCCGAGTAAAAACGCATTTTAATGTAAAACAATTACTTCCTATTTAAATTATATATAATTTTTTTATTTCAAAAAATACAGCATATTCTGAAGAACAACACCGTAAAATTTTTAGCACATATATTATTTAAAACTGGGCACTGAAATCAAAATTTTAAATATCGTTTTCTCGCAAATTTACGTTGCATAATTTTGAAGCTTCCTTTCACCGTCGATTTTTATATTTAGAGTTGCGTGATTTTAACATACATATGAAACATTTTGCCAGAAAATTTTGCATTTAAATTTTCAATATAAACAATATAAGTCTTAAGACATTTTTTTTTAAATATAGTATTGCTACCAATGTTCATTGTAAATTGTCTGAATGACTGAGAGAAAGAGGAAATGAATAAACATAAATTAGTTAAATTACTTACAACTGAAGATTTTTTTCTGGATTTCTTTGTGGCAAAATCTTCTACTATGTCATCAAATGTCAATTTTTCTACCACAGTGCTTGAATTGAGTGACAAAGTTGCAAATACACTAGCTCTTTCCTGAGAATGAGATGCCAGTTTATTATGTACATTTGGCTTTCATCACATAAATGGCTAGCTCCAACTCATAAGACGGCACATGGGTATAAATCAGGAAGATCAGTTCATCGAGCAACAGTTAGCTTCAGAATAGGAAATATTAGTGATCAGAGCGACTTTGAACGAGGTAAATTTTTAAACAAGTGAATATTTACCCTGCTCGATATCGAAAATGCCACACAAGGAAATATTTCTTGGGGCGTCATGCAAAGTAGTGGGTTGGGTATCTGTTAAGAGTTGGTAAATGACTGCAGTCGAAAACCAATTACGTGATAGGTGAGGGATATAAAATGGCAAAACGCCTCGGCGTAGCCAAGTTTTGTCATCCTCGCCTAGGTTTGTGGACCACTACATCGGAGTGATCTCGGAGGCGAAAGCAGGTGTACGAACCGAGAATGTCTGGGTGACGTCTTCGGGAACCCTACCATAAATCACACGGATATCTTCACCAGAGGCTTCATCATAGGCCTACGAACGGCTGGTTGGTACCTGCGTCGCATCGGGATGCAACAAACTGGCTACCGAATGTGCTGACAGTGATTGGAGGGAGGTGATCGGCGTCACCGTAGTGGGACTGGTGCATGTAGGTGGACGACCGAACGCCTCAATCGCCGCATTGAACAGGAAGCTGTATCAGCCCCAAAATCCTAAAGGGATAACATTCGACAAGATATACAGGCAGCAATGGACATGAACGGTGAATCAATTCAATTCAATTCATTTATTTTGCTGAGCCAGAAACCAGTATTACAAAAAATATGCATGGCGGGTCGAATTGAACCATGTCGTGTTCAGCGGCGAGTCTCACTTCTGCCTCAGCGCCGACGATTGCTGATTGAGAGTCTGAAAACAACATCGTCACCAGGCATATTTTTCTGCAATCCGTAAGCGTCATACGGCTTCTCAGCGCGGTCTCATGGCTTGGTGCCCTATCAATGTCAACAGCCTTTCATGCGTAGCTGGTATGCGTAGTGGGTGTTGTACCAGACATGTGTGGCGGGACGAATAGAACCATGTGGTATTCAGAGACGAGTCTCGCTTCTGTCTCCGCGCCGACTGAGAGTCTGGAGAAGACGTGTTCACAGTGCTGGTCATGCTGTCATCCGGGAGCGGCATACGGCTCTTCAGCCTGGTATTATGGTTTTAGGGCGCTATCAGTTATAACAGTCGTTCACCGCTCGTACTCTACGAATGCGCTAGGCTGGGCTTCAGTCACCCAAATTTTTTCTTTGAGCCCACCTTTTTAGCCCCCCCAATATTTAAGCGGTTAGAACAAATGGCGAGTGCAACCATCTAAGATTTTGGGAAACTTGGACAAACGTATGTGAATATTTTGAATTCACAGAAATTTTACTGTATAAAATGACTTCTGGGAAATGCAGGGAGTCCTCGGAGCGAATAACATCATCAGCGTCCGATAAAATCTGCACGACCGGGATGTTTTGCCAAAATTTCTGCCAGGCACTTCAAAATGTTTGCCTCAGCCACCCCATCACGCTTATCCCCTCTAACAGGCCCACCCAGTTCTGAGCGGCTGCAGTCGCCACTACTCATACTCAGAGTGGGTACAATGACGACTCAACGATACCAAAGAATATAAACGCTTAGATATTCTTTGACGATACGTCCATAAGGGACTGCAGCACAATTTGTTGCCGTATCTACGCAGGGCTATAGAAGAGAAGGGCTGGTCCTTAGAGCTAGCTCCCCTGAAGCCGGAAGTTGGAGGTGATGACGTAGTCATGCTACAGCAGTAGCATGGCGGTGGGTTCTCTGAAGCCACTGCCTAACGGAAACTGCGGACTAATCAGTGAAAAAGGTATGAAAAATTGTCCTGAATCTCTGGAATAAAGAGAACGAGAATGAACTAAATTCTCTGTCATCATCGTTATTTAAAAGAAACAAAATATTCTTTACACATATGTTTTCAACATTACAGTATTGGGCATATTGAACTGAGTCGTAGTGAAAACGTAGTTGGCACATTTCTTCAAAGTTTTTAATTTGCCTTTTCTAAAGCACTTGTATTTGAATCTTTCTTTTTAACTGCTGAATTTCAGAAAGTAGAGATCTAAAAGTGGCCCATCTTTTCGTATTTAAATCCTGCTTTTTAATTGCTGAATTTCAGAAATTAGAGATATCCTAAAGAGATATCCGAAATTCAGAATTAGAGATATCCGAAATTCATATAGAGATATCCGAAATTAGAGATATCCGAAATTCAGAAATTAGAGGATATCTCTAATTTCTGAATTTCAGAAATTAGAGATATCCATCTTTTCGATCGCTGAACAGAAACTTTGCGATATCTTTTTTTTTTTTTTATTTCCTTTTGATTTGGAGATCTTTCTCAAATGTTGTATTTTTTTCCCCATTAAATTATCATTACAGATTTGTAAAAAATTGCAGTTACGGCATTCTGTCGTCTATACATTGCCAATGGTTCCGCATTTCGTACTCCAGCGTTCGCTTCACTTTTAGTTAATTTTCTTAACTAAAGGTGAAAAAAACGCTGAAAAAATTACGAGATTAATTTTCTTCTGGCTTAATTCATTTAATTGTTCCAAAGCAGTTCGAACATATTTTTCCTTGTGTCATTGGGTTCTCCGCTTTATTTTTTCAGAATTTAAAGAAGGTACGTTTACGCTGGACACAGCGTCAGATTTCAGTACCGTTCGCAAAGGCAATCCAAGTAATCAATTGTTCATATTGTTTTCGTAATCACAACGATGAAATGTTCGCTGAAAATTCTGGCGTACTTAACGTTAACATAGTCCTGTCTTCGAGACTTGTTTATTTATTCATTTGCCAGCACTGGTTTATTTTAGGAAAAAGCAAGCTAGCAATACAATATTTTGTCCTTTCCGGTACCTGTGTTTATTCCGACACGTTTTAGCGGAACACTAAGATATTTGTTAAAAAAAAAACAAAAAGGCGCACGATTTACGCAGCTAAACTAACTGTTTATACACTGAGTGGCCACTTTATTATGACCATCTGACAATTTTAAGCAAATGAGCTATGGCTGCACGCTGTTGCCGCCAGAGGGCGAGGCTAGTATAAAAAGAGAAAGCTTAGTGCTTGCGACAGTAGTAGAAGTGATTTTTGGGTGACGAGATGGGTAAAAAATGCGATTTGACGGACTTTCAACGTTGGATGATTGTAGGAACTCGGAGCCATGGAGAGAGTATCACCGAAACCGTCACATTCGTGAAATGTTCCATTGCAGCTGTTGTTAAAGTGTTTAAAGACTGCATTGTCAGCCAAAAAACTGGGTCTCTACGTGCAACGTGTGGGGCGTCATCGACTAGTGACTGTTCGGGCGGAACGGAGAGTGTCCAGACTGGTAACAGACAACATAAGGGCAACAGTGCAGCAAATTACAGACCATCTTAATCAACGATCCCCTCAAATGATCTCTGCACGCACTGTTCGCCGTACACTGCATCGGATGGGATATGGCAGCCGAAGGCCTGTTCGAACACCTTTGCTGTCTGCAGTTAACAAAAGAAAACGTCTCCAGTTAGTACAGGAGCACAAGGATTGGACAGTCGATAATTGGAAACAAATTATGTGGTCCGATGAATCACGTTTTCAGTTGCAGCATGCCGATGGCCGAGTGAGAATTTGGCGGAAACAGCACGAAAGCATGGACCTCAAATGCATTGCTACAGCCCTTCAAGCTGGTGGAGGCAACGTTGTGGTTTGGGGAATGCTTTCCTGGCATGCTTTGGGCCCTTTAATTCGTGTTGATCAACGTCTGACTGGCACATCATATCTAAACATCGTTGCGGACCAAGTGCATCCTGTCATGTGGATGGTTTATCCCAATGGCGATGGATACTTCCAACAAGATAATGCGTCCTGCCATAGTGCTCGTATTATACAGGATTGGTTTCAGGAACATGCCGACGAGTTTACTTTGCTTAGGTGGCCCCCACAATCTCCAGATCTCAACCCCATTGAGAATTTGTGGGATGAAGTTGAACGAGCAATCAGACAGCTGGATCCACAACCCTGCAATCTCACACTCCTGGAAAGTGCTATTCATCAAGCATGGTCTCAGATTCCACAAACCATCTATCAACATCTCGTGGTGTCCATGCAACGAAGAATCGACGCAGTATTAAAGGCAAAAGGTGGCCCAACGAAGTACTGAGGGCGTGGTCATAATAAAGTGGCCACTCAGTGTATAGATGCATATAGTAGATGCACTATTAAATATTCACACAATTAATACTTTTACATGTACACTAATAAATACATCGCTAACAATAAAATAATCTAGTTTGATGGAATAAAGTGCAAGCCAGAAAACTCTTCTCTCAATGACATCCCAGCAGCACTGGAGATGACCAAGCACCACAGTGACGTCACAACTGGCCCCCAAGCACTCTCATGAGGACCGTGTCGGCATTCGGTTTTACAAAGCGACAGACCAGCCCTTCTCTCTTTTATAGACCTGGTATCTACGTGGTATCCCTTTAGCCCATTTCCAACAAGATAACATCCGTCCGCACAGTGCCAACATCGGTAAACAGTGCTTACAACGTGCCCAGGTGCTGTTCTGGACAGAGCGATTCTTAGACATCTCCCCAATAAATGTGTCGGTCGTCCTTAGCAGAAGACTTCACACCCCTGCACGACCCCTTGCAATGTCGATGAATTTGGACACAGGTCAGTAATGCATGGTCAGTGATACTTCATCTGGGGACTTTCCCACTCCATGCCACGCCAACATAGCGGTCATACGACCTACTGATTCAGTCCACATTACACGATAAAACATCTCCCACCCCCGCATTCATGTAATCCAGCAGAAATAAAATCAGCTTTTTCCAATTACTTGTCTACATGTGTGGCAAGTTTCGTCACATTTCGTGCATTCCTTCTTGGTGTCGCATTTTCTGTGTTGAGCAGTGTATTAAGTATCGCTACGTTAATTACTCAATCCAAACAACATGCACTAGCTTTCGTCATGTAACTTTGAGCCACGTGCTATTACATAAGAATCAGGGTTGTAAACCTCTCGCTCGCACCGAATACATTATCTACCTCAAACTCTACCTGCTGGCTATCCGGTGACACCAGCTCGTTGACGAGTGATTTTATCCCACCGGCTTCTTGATGACTGATTTTGCTGCTAAGAACCACTCCTCAACTCCCAATGGTGAAAGTTTACTATGAATCTGACGTGTGAAAACACAAATTTGTCCGTGACCTGGATCAAATTGGCGACCCCCTCAGTAAGGAGTAAATTGCTCTCCGAAATAAGCTACACGGACGGAGTATATCGCTGCAATTTGCCGTCTTGACACGTGATTCACCTCTGTAGTGCGTCACAGCCGGGGTAGTAAATTTTGTAATTTAATAGCATATTGCTTTTGATTCCAAAAGAGACAACACGTCTCCGTCTTTATGAGCTGTATAGATAATTGTTTTTCTTGTTAGTACTAACCTGCAAAGGCATCAAAATATTATCTTCCCTTCCTTCGGAAACGAAAAATGTCACATCTAGTTTCCGTACGTCAACTTCCTGTTATGTTATTGCGTTTTCCTTCAATTTTTCATCTTGCTAATCTCATATATTTTTCGAATGCAATTTTGAGTGTCGGGGTGAGATTCCCCCTACCTCCCCTTTCCTCTCGAACCGGCCTGGTGATGAGTTCATATCTATGAGGACAGTTCGTCGAAACGCTGAGGTTCATCAGCCCGTCTCAATTAGATTTAAATTAGAATTAGCTCGCCATGTAGTCAAGAAGCTGTTTTTAACAACACATAAGCGGAATGATGTAAATTACCTGCAATTCAAATTCTTGATGTGAACAATGGATTCCTGTCAGCATACCATAACCGGATACCCCTGACTGGTGGTCACTGGGAGAAACTGAGCGAATGTAGTGATGACATGAGGACCAGCATTCATCAGCTGTAATGTTTGGATTGTCCTTTGAAAAGATTTTAATCGACGACGTTGATTAAACTGGACATCGTAGTTCAAATGTATAAATTCCGTAGATGGCGAATCTGTGTTAAGAAGGACATTTCAGCACGTGTAGAAAAAGAACATTGTTTCAAACATTAATGAACTGATCGACTGTCTTATGTGCAAAATTGAAGATTGATATGAACTGGGACATGCCTATGAATTTTCAAATCGAAAAGGTAAAGCTCATGCATCGCTCAAAATGACCGTAGCCAAATGAATGTAAAGTGGATTGTGCAAGTGCTTGAGAATACATTTTTCATGTCGAAAACACTTATTAGGTCTTTTTTAACAGTATGAATATCTGTGATGAACTAGAAAATATTAAAAGTCTTGGTTCCAAACTTCATATGCGGCGCTCTAATTTATCCCATTGGTGCTCTGTGGGATTAAGATCAGGGTTCTGTGCTAGCCAGTCCACACACGATAAGGAATTATCGTCAAACCATGCCGTAACAGTCCTTGCTTTATGGCTCGGTGCATTATCTTGCTGGTACCAACAAGGCTCGGTTCCATAGTATTGCCACAGAGTTGGTAGGGCATAATTGTCCAGAATATTGAGGTAGACGTGCTGGTTAAAAGGTTTGTCTAGGATGACCAATGAGCGCGGGACCATACAACAAAAAACACCCCCATACAAGTACACTGTCAGCTCCATACTTAACCGTAGGAACAGTACACTGTGTTAAATAGCGTTCACCCGGATACCGCCATTCCCACACACGGCCATCAGACTGATGGATCGTGTATCTAGATTCAACAGTCCATAGGACACGTTTCCATTGATCTACGGTGCACAATACATGTTTTTTACACCATGCTAAACGACGAGTAGCATTCCGAGTGGAGATGAAAGGCTTATGAACAGCCGTTTGACCACGGTAACCCATGGAATGAAGTTCTCTGTGAATGATACATGAACATACTGAGGTTCCAGCATTTTTACTCACCTGTACACTGAGGTCTTGTGCAGTACTCCGTTGATTAGCTGTAACGACTCTGCTGATGCTTCGACGTCCTGTATCATTGAATTTTCTTTTGGTCTGCCGGTACGTTTTGCTGCTTCAGGCACGCCATGTGTCTTCCACTTATTCAGTACATCGAAAACAGTTGACTTGGGTATGTTTAAACGTCTCTCGATTTCTCTTATGACAACCCACTAATATAACACCCAACAATCTTTCCTTTCTCAAAGTCGGTTCTCTCCCGCCGCGACATTTTCACTCAACATCACAGTGCGATATGATCGCGGTCAGCTGCAGACTTGTTTTTATATCGTTTGTTTTTAACCGCGCACTTTAACAACGCAGAGGATCCGTTCATTTGCTTTTGAAGGGGTGTCCGGTGACTTTTGTCAATACAGTGTATATTTTTAAATGTGTAAGTTTCATTTATACATTTTCATTTTTAGCTAAAAGTGAAAAATCCCCCTTCTTATTAGCCTTTGGAGAGCAACGAGAACTACCTACTTTTCTAACTGTAAATTTCCCTTTCTTCTTTTCCTTTAATCGTTCGTTGCCACAGGCATTTAATGAAGAGAATAGAGATCTGCCATGGAATATCTTGAACAGAGCAAATTGGTAAGAACAAAAATTATACAGATACAAAGATGAAACGATTGAGCTTACTGGCCGTGCGACTTGCGGAAACACGCAGACATCAATGGTTCGTGTGGCTCCCATGGTTGGCAATAACGGCCGCTACACGCCGCCGCATCGAACGAAAAAGGCTTTGGATGTGGGCTTGGGGTATCTCAGTCCAGGCTGCTTCCACACGTTGCTACAGTTCTTCAGGCGTAGCCGCGGGTGGTGCTTGCCGGGCCACTCGGTTGCCGATCAGCGACCAGACGTGTTCGATGGGCGACATATCGGGAGAACAGGCGGGCCACGGCAACAGTGACACCTGGTGGGCGGTGAAGAATTGTTGCACGATGCGTGCCACGTGCGGACGCGCATTGTCCTGTTGAAACGTGGCCGCTGTCAGGTCCTGCAGGTAAAGGAGGACTACAGGCTCCAAAACGTCGGAGATGTAGCTGTGGCTGTTGAGTGTACCGGCGATGCGTACCAGTGGGGTGCGGGTGTCATATCCATTTGCGCCCCAAACCATAACGCCAAGCGACGGACCGGTATGGCGGTGCATAATGCAGGCGTCATACAGTCTCTCGCCGCGGTGCCGCCACACGCGGATCCGACCATCGTGGTGTTGCAGGCAGAAGCGGGATTCGTTGCAGAAGACAATGTCGTGCCATTCCGTAATCCAGGTGCGGTGTTCAACGGCCCACTGCCGCCGCACTCTCTGGTGGTGTAACGCCAATGGTAATCGGAGCAATGGGCGCCGTGCGACAATCCCCGCTCCTGCAGATGACGTCGAACGGTACGTGCTGATACAAGTTATTGCGCAACACACCCTAATTCCTGCGCTAGCGTTCGTGATGTGGCGGTGCGAGCCGTCAATGCCCGCCGCACAACATGCCGGTCTTCTCGTTCGGTGGTGTGCCGCGGCTGCAGCAATCGCTCACGTTGGTCCGTCCGTCCCTCATGCACCCACCGAATCCTTACTCGCCTCACTGTGGCTGGATGTCGTCCCACACGGGCGCCGATGTTTCGGTGCGATAAACCGCTGTCGTGATAAACCGCTATTCGTCCTCTGTCGAACTCCGAAACGTGCTGGAATGACTGCCGTATTCTGCGACGAGGCATCAGGAAGCTTCCCACGCACAGGTCCGGCAGCACAACACACTTCCACTACTTACACCCCGCCTTCTGTGCACCCTTCTTACAGTGTTTCTCGGTGGCGTGCCGGGCACACAGGATTTGTATATGCCGTGCAATGCTAATCGTTTGCATGTCCTCTCGCGGGCTACGCATGCTGCGAATTTCAGGCCAATCGGATGCTTCCTTCTTGGTGTTGCATTTTGGGTGGCCAGCAGTTTATGTGAATGAGGATCCTCGATTTCGTTTTTTTTAACGATGTACAATTACGCCGCTAGAGGGCGTAAACGCAGATGTCGAATTCAAAAATTCATTTTATTCTAAATTTTTGCTTCTAAACATCCGATTGAAAAAATTATTTTACCTTTCGATTCCATTTATGTCGAAAAGTATTTTAGATGCAGTTACTTTCTGCTAGGAGGCGTAAAAGTAAATTACGTTTTCCCCGATAACTCTTCCTCTAAAACTCCGCTTTGAAAACTTTTGGCTTCGGCGGATACAGCTCCTGATGGAAAATCTTTTGTATACAATTTCTAATTTTTTTAAAAAAATACTTTTGCCACCAGGGGGCATAAGTGTTAAGTTTTGCTTCTGATGTATTTGCCATAAATTCTGAGCTTATAAAATCTCGATTGAAAAAATTCTTTCGTGGACCGATGCCACTCACGTCGATAAACCTTTTCGGAATATTTTCTTCTTAAAATATTCCATGGTTTCTCTCCCGGGGGGCGTAGACGTATATCTTATTTTTTTCAATATCTCTATTTCTAGGAGTCCGAATTGAGAAATTCCTCTTTTGTTGGATAATGTTTTAAGTGTGACATGTTTTTTCATATAATTTCAAATTTTTTAAGTTATTCATAGACTTTCCGCTAGGGGGCGTAGATGTAAATTGCGTTCCCCCTATATCTCTGCTCCTAAAACTTCGATTTGAAAAATTCTGTCTGCATCGGATACAGTTCCTAATGAGAAATCGTTTGCACACAATTTCTATTTTTTTAAAAAACGCTAACTTTTTTTTGTAAAAAATTTTAATTTTTGCGAAAATAAGGCCCACCAAGGGGCGTAAGTTTTAATTCCGTTTCTGATGTATTTGCAGCAAAATATGAGCTAAATTCTCGACTGAAAAAACGTCGTTTGTAGACCGATACTACTCAAGTCAACAAACCTTTAAGGAACATTTTCTTCTTAAAATAATGCATGATTTCTACGCTAGGGGACGTAGATGTTTATCTTATTTTGGTCAATATCTCTACTTCTAGGAGTCCGATTTGAAAATTTCCTTCTTTGTTGGATGGTGTTTCCTGTGTGACATGTTTTTCATACAATTTCAAAATTTTCAAGTAATTCATTGACTTTCTGCTAGGGGCCTGAAGGTAAATTGCTTTCCCCCTATATCTCTGATTCTAAATCTCCGATTTGAAAAATTCTTTCAGCACCGGATACAGCTCTTGATGATAATTCCTTTGCACGTAATTTCTAATTTTTGAAAGAATGGTTCGGCCACCAGGTGGCGTAAGTCTTAATTTCCGCTTCTGATGTATTCGCAGCAAAATATGAGCTTCTAAAATCTCGATTGGAAAAAAAAGTTGTTGGTAGGCCGATACTACTCATGTCGACAAACCTTTGAGGAAGATTTTCTTCTGAAAATAATGCATGGTTTCTATCTCTACTTCTAGTAGTCCGGTTTTAAAAATTCCTTCTTTGTTGGATAGTGCTTCCGATGCGAAATGTTTTTCCTTTAAATTCAAAATTTTCAAGTAAATCATTGACTTTCCGCTAGGGGGCACAAAGGTAAATTGCGTTTTCTGCGTTATTTCTGCTTCTAAAACTCCGATTTGAAAAATTCTTCTTGTGTCGCATACAACACCTGATGGAAAATATTTTTCATGTAATTTCTAGTGTTTGGTAAAGAATGATTTGGCCACCAGGGGGCATAAGTATTAGTTTCTGCTTCTGATGTATTTGTAGCAAAATCTGGGATCCTGAAAATTCGACTAATTTTTTTTTCCTTGGACTGATACCGCTCATATTGAAAATAATTTGAGAATACTTTCTTCCTAAAATAATGCATGGTTTTCCCACCAGGGGACGTTAAGTCACATCTTATTTTTGTCGATATCTCTGTTTCTAAGAGTCCGATTTGGAAAATTCTTTCTGTGTTGGACAGCGTTTCTGGTGCGAAATGTTTCTCATATAAATTCATATTTTTCTTAACGCACAAGTCTGCAACCAGAGGGCGTAAGCTCACGATTCCGTTTACAGCAATATCTGAGAGATTAAAAACCCGATTGAAAAACTTCTTTCTTCCGTCAGATACTATTGTTTTCCATACCGGTTCCATTGAAGTTGAATGGCTTTGATAAATTTAATTTGCGTCAGAACGAATTCAGAAGACGTGCTTATTACACCCGAAAATTCGGTGTCATCTTTCTTGTTTACTATTGCAGGAACAGAGAATAGACCATTTTTCGTCGAAAACCTTACACTTCTTTTAACAAGTTAGTAAAATCATGCAATGCATTGATTATAAAACGATTTCCAACATACCAGAAATCATAACTCAAGTTATCACTCAAGTTATGAGAATAATGTCTGTGGAATAAATCTCGGTCCTGTGCCCTGACCTTTGATCTCATTTCGATGATATTCAACAGAACCGGCTTGGTATACCTCCGAAATAACATGATAAAGTTTTGTCGCAATCGAAGCATTTTTACGTAAGTTATGATGCACAAGGGCTATGGAATAGATCCCGCTCCTGTGTCCTAACCTTTGACCCCATTTCGCCCATTTTCAATAAGGTTTGTCGCCAGGTGGTCCCTTACCACATACTAAACTTTCATTGAAATCGAACCTTTTTTACGTTAGTTATGGCGCATAAAAGCAGTGGAATGGATCCCTCTCCTATGTACTGACCTTTGACCCTATTTCGTTCACTTTAAATAGGGCTCCTTCACAGGTTATCCCCTACCAGATACTAAAAATTCATCGAAATCTAACGGTTGTTACGCGAGTTATCGTGCTGACGGACATACGCACACAACGCGTGACGTAATGACGCAGATGGGAATCGCGACCATCTGCCCGCCGCAAGAATGACGTCATAAATCTTTAATAGGATCCACACACAACGCGTGACGTAATGAGACAGACGGCGTGACCGCGCGCCAACATTCTCAAACGCGAGTTGTGACGTCATAAGATTTCTAAGCATTGGTAACATTAATGGAACAACACCATCACTAAAAACGTTATAATTCGGGGTGGTTATTTAACCCACTAAACGAATTCTTCTAAAGTCGAGATCAAGCTAAATCGATTTCTAGTACCAGAAAACGGTAGGTTAACGACTTCATCAAAAGTCTTAGAGCCGTTTTCAAAATAAAATGTACATACATACATACAAGAATTGCTACTTTAAGGTGGACGTCAAGTAACTTTGCTTACTATACTTCCAATGGAAAAACTTTTGTACACATTTTCTTCACAATTAATGCGTTCCCAAGGATGAAAATTTGAACATCGATTAAAATATCTTCATTTTATAACTTGCAATACTTAATATTTTCTAAAACATAACCATAATTATGCAATTCAACATTTGTTTGTCTACTGACGTCATGAAAATATAGGTCACGCCATCTTTTTCTGGACAATTAATGCGTTCACAAGGATGAAAATTTGAACATCGATTAAAATAGCTTCATTTCATAACTTGGAATACTTAATATTTTCTAAACCATAACCGTAATTATGCAATCGAACATTTTTTGTCCAGTGACGTCATCAAAGTACAGGTCGCGCCATCTTTTCTCTGGTTTCAACACCACCAAAGGAAAAGTTATTGATTTTTAATATAATTATGGTTATGTTTTAGAAAATATTAAGTTTTCCAAGTTATAATATGAAGTTATTTTAATCGATGTTAAAATTTTAATTCTTGGGAACACATTAATTGTGAAGTAAATGTGTACAAAAGTTTTTCCATTGGAAGTATATAGGAAGCAAAATTACTTGACGTCCACCTTAATAATATGGGATAAGGACAATGGAATGGATCGCAATCCTATGTCCTGACTCTTGACCACATTTCGTCCGTTTTCAATAGGGTTCGTCCCCAGGTGGTCCCCTACTACATACTGAAATTTCATCGAAATCGAACCATTTTTACGCACGTTATGACGCATAAGGGCAATGGAATGCATCCCGATCTTATGTCCTGACCTTTGACCCCACTTCACCTATTTTTAATAGAGTTCGTCCCCAGGCGGTCTCCTACCACATAGTAAACTTTCATTGAAATCGAACCATATTTACGCAAGTTATGATGCATAAGGGTAATGTAACGATCCCGCTCCTACGTCGTGACCTTTGACCCCATTTGCCCCATTTTCAATAGGGTTCGTCCCCGGGTGGTCCCGTACCACATAGTACACTTTCATTGAAATCGAACTATTTTTACGCAAGTTATGACGCATAAGGGCAATGGAATGATTCCGCTCCTACGTCGTGACCTTTGACCCCATTTGTCCCATTTTCAATGGGGTTCTTTCCCGGTGGTCCCCTACCACATACTAAAATTTCATCGAAATCGACCCATTTTTACGCCAGTTATCGTGCGGACAGACGGACGGACGGACGGACAAAGTCGGAGCAGATCCGCTTCTTCAACCTACTGTTGGAAAGCGTAAAAAAGGGATACTGCTGTGCATTTAAATGTGTCAACTTCTCAACTAAAGCACCTGCTGGTGTACTTTTCATCTGTAATTTTGCATTCAATATTAAGTTTTCTACAAATTTTGCGCTTTAGGAAGTCATCAAAGTTTCGTTATGAAACTGCTGATTCCGAAACTTGTCAAATTTTTAGCAAACGTGAATGTAGTGTAATCTTGCTCTCGCAAAATCATATGCAGTAATATATTCATTTATTAATAATCGAAGTACCTTACAAAGTTGTGTTATTTTCATACCTAGTTGTTTCGATCTGTGCTGTAGTGCATCCCGGCGAAATGGTTTCACTTTTCTCGGCGAAGCTTTCTCAGAAATATGAGCATATAATACGGTAAACAAATGTTTAATACGAAGGGATAAATTATAAAAGAATAAACAGAAAATTATGATAAAATAAAATAAAAAAATATTATTATTATTTTAAATTTAAATAAGTTATGCAAATTATAATTATGATAAATTATAAAGGGATATAAAGGGATAAATTACTGATCGGACTGTATGTTTAGGGCTTTTTATGTTTTTTAGTTCCAGTAAACGTTTAAACGAAAATTTCGCAATGTCAAAAGTTTCAATTCACTACCGCATTTTTCATTTAAATTCTGCAGTTCGTATGATCTGAAGAGTTCGATTTTGCAAAGTTGCCATCCAAAATTGATACGTAGAAACACTATTCTCGAGTCTATAATGCATTTAATGATCTAAGAACTTCGAATATCGTCTGATTTTCACAAACATGAAAAAAACATGTATCATTGCGAATCTTAAACATTTATTATACGTTACCTAATAATCGCTATTATTTTTAACTGATCCACATATCTAAATTTAAAGATATAGAGCGAAATAGTCGATAAAGGGCAGCCCCATCCCAAAAACTCAATTTGATGTTTTGATCTCAATCGTCTCACAAATATGACATGACGGCAGAGGCTGTGACGTCATGATTGCGACGTTTCGTTGATGCCCAGGATAAATTTATTTTGATTAGACATTTTGATTACAAGAAGGGAACGGCTGACCCTCCATCTATTCTAACCTCCTTGGTATCTTATATATAATTCCGTAGTGTCCCACAAAATTGCGGGCCATGGGCCATGTTGCGCACGCGCGTCGTAGGACCCATATTCTTAGAAACGACCGTGAACACAGACGTGTACTGCGAGATTTTCGACACATTTGTTAATCAGTTGGACGACATTGAGTTACAACGTGGCTTCTATCAGCAAGACGGAGCGACCTACTACTGTCGTAAGCTTAGTGTTTGCGACAGTTGTAGAAGTGATGTTTGGGTGACGAGATGGGTAAAAAATTTGATTTGACGGACTTTCAACGTGGGATGATTGTAGGAGCTCGGAGCCATGGAGCGAGTATCACCGAAACCGCCGCATTCGTGATATGTTCCAGAGCAGCTCTTTCAACAGGACAACGCTCCACCCCATCGGTTCCGGCTAGCGACCGAGTGGCTCCAGGAGCATAAACAGTGAACTCACCACACTTGCATGTCCCCCTCACTCACCGCACATCAACCCAATAGGGAATTTATGGGACATATTGGAGCGAGCTGTTCGTGATCAACCATCCCCACCTATATCACTGCCTGCTCTACGCCAAGCATCAAAAATACCCCCCCCCCTTAGGTACGTAGCACGACCTTGTGAGAGGCTCATTTTGCCGATCCTGATCCCAAGAATCAGGGGGAAATAATTTTCTAAATTTAATCAGCGGATTGCTGTACGTGTCATAAAGTTTACGCCAACTATTCTGACTTCGTCATCGCAACGCATGGCAAATGGAAGGTGGCGCTGCCCTCGCTGTTGTATTTTATTTTATGACGAAGTAAATTTCCCCGTCATCTTTGTACACGGCGGGTCCTTTCATTCCGGAGTAAGTCGCTCTCCCAACTGAACTACGCGGACATATGCTCTCGCTGCTATCTGCCTTTACCTCATGTGCGCCCTGCGGTGTAGGCACGTCACAATTTGCTGTAGCGAGCGTTGCTTAGATACTGTTCTGACGTCGTCAGTAAGTTATTGTGCAGTCTTCTTGGCAAAAAGCATTATGTCGCCGATCTGAGTTAATGCTGTAACAAAACGCAATTTAGTGCGAGGATGTAATTTTGTCAATATTCAGGTGTGTATTTTTCATTCAGGTTTAAATGAATAAATAATTTTAGTTTAGTGAATGGCAGCTTCGATTTATGATTTGCTGAGTGCATGGCGGATCTCAGTGCAGCTGGTAAGTGGCTTACTGTTTTATGCAAAGGGCAAACTATAAATACAGATTTTATTTATTTAGAAATTTCTAACATTGTTATGAGTAGCGTTCGAGGGAAACCACCCAAACGAGGGCGTGTTTATCGTAATATACGTGAGCGAAGAAATTTTGGGCCACCCCGGTGGCGCAGTAGTCTAAGCGCTGGCTTGTGATCATTTGTCCGTGAAGGGGTCTGGGTTCGAATCCCGTGAGGCATGGATGTTGTGTTTGTCTTACGGCGCTGGCTCTCTACCTTCCCTGGAACCAGTGACTCTAAATTAGACGGGTGACTGCTTATAGACCAATCTTCCTGCAGAAACTGCTCCAATTCCTTGAGAGACGCCGGAGGAGGATAACGGGATCGCACTCTGTTTTCCAACACAGACCACGGGGGCTCAATGATGTTTAAGTCCGGTAATTGTGCAGATCAGGGAAAGTGTGCAACTTCATCCTCATGTTCCTCAAACCATGACTGAACAGTTCGACTTCTGTGAATCGGCGCATTATCATCTTGAAAGGTGCAATCTCCTGACGGACACAATGTCTGAGCCATGGAATGCACATAGTCGGCCAAAAGGCTGACATAGTCACCGCTAGTGATCCGTCCGTGTAAGGTAATAATGGCACCGGCTGCAAACCACGAGATCATGGCCCAAACCATTACGAAACCGCCCCCATGCTGCACTGTAGGAAAGAGACAGTCTGGGTTGTAGGCTTCTGCGGTGGTTCTCCACACGTAAACCCGTCCTGTGGTGGGGAATAATGAGAAACTTGATTCATCGGAAAACAAGAGATATTTCCAGTGATCTGCAGTCCACGTTTTATGTTCCTGGCACCACTGTAGTCTCCATTTCATATTCACGTGTGATACCAGGGGTTTTGAAATCGCAACTCTTTTGTAAATATTGTGCTTATGCAATTCCCTTCGCATGGTATGGGTCGACACTGGGTTTTGGAGATGTGCGTTAAGCTCAGCAGTCACTTTCGTCGCCGTGGTCTTCCTCCTTGCGGTCAAAATCGTCTTTAATGTCCTCCCTGTCTCTCGCAGTCAGTTTGGTTTTCCTTCCACAGTTGTGTCTCGCAGATAATGATGTGCCGTGAACATTGTATGCTGTCATGACCTTCGACACGGTACGTCTCGATACCCCCAATACCTGTACCACTGTGGTTACCGACGCACCAACCAGACGGACTCCTGCAATTTGCCCTCTTTGGAACTCAGACAGGTCACTCATTGTGCCTTCACCTGGAACGAAATTTTGCAAACACCGATTTACAATGCAATCACACAGACCCTTGAGACTATAAGCAACACTATTTTACAAAAAACAATTTTTACTACATGTTCGTTTTACTCAAAAAGCAGCACATACCAAAGTCACTGTTTTTAGCGAGGTGTTTCCATTATTTTGGACAGCCCCTGTATATGCAGGGTGATTCCTAAAGAAGTATACAGTTTCAACGCATTATAAAACAAGAGCGATGTAAGATGTTTTATGTTGCCTGTTACAGAATTGTAGGGGAATGTTTCAAGTTTTTTTAGAGACAGTCACAGATGTTCTATGTGTGCATCTTTAGGCACACGACACACATCGAGGCGGAAATCAATTGTCAACAGGAAGGGGAGGGTCGAATACCTTGTCTTTTACGTACCCTCACAGGAAAAAGTCACAAGGGGTTAAGTCGGGACTTCTGGGTGGCCATTATCACAAAATTCAAAGCGCTTTGTCTTGTCAAGGTCAGTGAGATTTTGCAACATCTGCACTTTGTATGGAATCATTTTCAGCTTCTTTTTCAAAATTCCCCAGACAGTGGGCTGTGAAATCTGCACTTCACGACTCACCGTCCGCGTTGATTTTCCCGGGGCTTCGTTAAATGGCGGTGCAAACACTATCGACAACTTCTTCCGATACACGCAGTCGTCCAGGACTTTTGAGTTTACACAAATAGCCCGTAGTTTCAAATTTTTATGCCAATCGTAGATAGATTTTCTATCTGGAGGTTCTTTTCCGAATCGTGATCGAAAATGCTGTTGCACAACAGTTGCAGATTCCGTTTTTCTCAATTCAAGAACACGAAACGCCGTCTCCACTGCAGACGCTGCCATTTTGACTGACTAGTCACGTGGCACGCGCGCTATCGCCTACGTCACTTCCTTCAGTAGCGGGAAGTGACGTTGCGATAGCGCGCGTGTCACGGTTCGCAGCTGTGGTCCGTGTCTTCAACTGTTACTGTTTTACAGCATCTGGAAACTGTATACTTCTTTATGAATCAGGGTGTACATATATATATATATACACTGCAGTGCCAGAAAAACTGGTACACCATCCTAATACTTGTTAGGTCCCTCACGGGAGCGCAGGACTGCAGACATACGACGGGGCATGGACTCCACTAGCTTCTGGAAATATGCTGTAGGCAATGCACACCATACTTCCTGCAGAGCGTTCCACAATTCATGTGTATTCCGAGGTCTCGGATTCCCGTGTTCGATAGCGCGTTGCATGGCATCCCAAATGTGTTCTATCACGTTCAGATCTGGGGACTTCAGTGTGTATGTATATATACTGCTGAGAGACACAGTTGTATGTTAAGATGCCAATGTATTTCAGCCATGGCGAATTTCATTAATTTTAACATACTGCTGTATGCTGTAATCTGCTGTAATTTTTGTCTGGTAGAATAGTAAGATCAAGAAAGAGTAAAGCTAATGTACCAGTTCGCTGGTTGAGAAAGTCTTCAAGGATCTAAGAGCTTCGTCACGAATTATATTTAAGCACTGCAAATTATATGTACTTCCATATAATCAGTGACGAAGCTCTTAGATCCTTTAAAGCTTTCTTTTTTATCTCATCCAGCACAGTTACATTGGTGGACGTGCTGTCTGGCCAACAGTTGCGCCACCTTTACAGATGTGTTTAACCTGAAAGTAAAATAAAAATCACACAGATAAATACATCGCGCACAAGTACTCCAAACCTGTAAGAAGTTGCTACAGTTAGAGTTAAGTTGGCGAAGTGATTGTTTACCAGAAACACTATACACCGATGAGCTGTTACATTATGACCACCACTTGCCTAGATAAATGAGCGCGCCTGAAGACCGAACGGTGGCGCGGGTGAAGTTCACAGAACAGTATATATACAACCCGAGGACCGGCTTTCGATTTACTAGAGTGTTCGGAGTCAGAATGGGACAAGCTGTCGATTTATCGGTGTTTAATAAAGGACAAATTGTGATGTACGGCGCCTCGGGACTACAATCTCAGAAACGCGCGGCTTGTGGGTTGTTCACGTGCCTCTGTAGTGAGTACGTATCAAAACTGGTGCACATACGGCCAAACCAACCGTGTGTCGTCGGCAGATCATTGATGTCAGAGGGGAGCGGAGGCTGTCGCGAATTGTTCACGGCGACCGCAGAGCCGCAGTGCGACAAATCATGCACAGCTACAACAGTGGTGATCAGTGCAATGTGTCACAGCACACACAGTTCGTCGCAGCCTTCTGCGCATGGGCCTGCGTAGCCGAAGACTCAGCCGCCGGGTCCACATGCTCACTGCACGTCATCGCCAACAACGCATGAAATGGGCCCAAGATCATCGAGATTATACCGTGGATGATTGGAAGAAAATGGCCTGGTCTGAAGAATCAAGATTCCTGGTGTATCACGTAGACGGTCGAGCACGGATACGCCGACTACCAACGGAGTCTATGGCACCTGGATGCACTGTTAGGTGGAAACACGCCGGCGGCGGCGGTGTTATGCTATGGGTGATGTTTTCTTGGAACACTTCAAAACCCCATTACCCCAATAGCACAATCCCTGACAGCTGTCAGGTATCTGAACTTCGTTGCGGACCAAGTTCACCCATTCATGGCAACTGTGTTCCCTGCTGGTGACGGCCATTACCAACAGGATAATGCGCCGTGCCACTCTGCCAGAATCGTCAAATAGTGGTTCGAGGAACATGCTGGTGCCTTTCTGTTAATGTCCTGGCTTACAAATTTACCTGACATGAACCCAATCGAACATTTGTGGTTCGGCTTGGAAAAGCGGGTTCACGCTACATCACCACCACCCCGAAATTTACGGGAACTGGAGGGCCTGCTGTTGACATTGTGGTACCAGATACCTCGGAATACCTATCCCCACCTCATCAAATCGATGCCTCGCCGAGTGGCCGCTGTTTTGCTGGCTAAAGGGGATCCTAAAGCTTATTAGGTAGGTGGTCATAATGTAATGGCTGATCGATGTATATTATACAAGGGTAAGCACAGACCTCAAATTTCCTGGCACCAGGTCCTTTTTTTTCAAGAGGTACGAGGAGAAAAACATGAACAATCTGAACCTAAACTGCACACGCAAAATTGTAAACTTCAACAGTCAAAATTGATATATTATTTCTTACATATTGTTCAATATTTCTTAGATACGGGTTCGAATCCTGGTGGCGTATAAATGTTGTGTTTATGGTACAGCACTGGCTCTCTCTCTCTCTCTCTCTCTCTCTCTCTCTCTCTCTCTCTCTCTCTACCTGGAACCAGTGGCTTTGAATTATGGACAGGTAATTGCTTATAGCCAAACAAGTTGCTCAGAGTGGTCATTAAACTCGCGAACAAATAAAAAGAGCACCACCCAGACCAGCTAAACCACTCATGTATATGTACAGACCTGAAAAAAAAAAAAGTGCCACCTCCCTTAATTTTCGAACCATTTGCCGCAGATCAAGTAAGGTACCGTTGGAAAGCACTCGAAGGGAACTACTGCGTGATGTGAAGAAAAATGCTAATTAAGCTAATTAACTTACTAATTATCTCACTATCTCCGAATTCTCCCATATAAGGGATATGTTATTTTATGCGCATTCTATTTAGCACATGGAAAAAACTCCTAAATCTTAAATATCGTCCAAATCGGATGATTAATAGCGAAGATATTTGCAAATAAGGTAGAGGGGGCATCCTTATACCTACATCTGGGAAACACACCTGGAATCTTTTCTTCCCTGCAAGAAGAGTGATAATGCTGGAAAGTCTGCGTTTTGCACGAACCTCCGACAAATTGAATGCAGAGTACAGGCGAGCAAAGGCCCAGGGACGGATTTCATTTACTCTTGCTGTTTTCTTTATAACAACTTCATTTATTCGTTTTAATGACTTGAATTAATGTTAGAGTGAACAGTATGTATTTTTCCAATTATAGAAAACCCGAATCTATGCAAGCTGAAATTTGTTTTGAATATTCTTGTTTCCGATCATTACACTTTCTCGAGGCACTGAGTATTCGCGTATCACTGAATATTAGTTCGATTTGAAAAATTCCTTTTGCATTGGGAAGCTTGAAATGTGCGAAAAATGATCCTTTATTTCGTTTTTTTTTTGTTTTTGTTTTTTTACGATGTGCAATTTCGCGCTAGAAACGCAGATGATATCGAATTCGAAACACATTGTATTACATATATTTGCTTCTAAATATCCGATTGAAAAAAAAATCTTTTACCTTTCGATTCCATTTATGTCGAAAAGCATTTCAGGTATAGTCACTTTTTCAAATTACCCATAGATTTTACGCTAGGGGGCCTTAAAAGTAAATTGCGTTTTCGCTGACATCTGTACTTCTAAAACTCCGATTTGAGAAATTCTTTCTTCAATGGATACAGCTCCTGATGAGAAATGTTTGCACATAATTCCTAATTTTTAGTAAAGAACAATTTGGCCACCACGGTGCGTAAGTGTTAATTTCTGCTTTTGGTGTATTTGCAGCAAAATCTGAGCTCCTAAAATCTGGATTGAAAACGTTCGCTCGTGGACCGATACCACTCATGTAGATAAATGTTTTTGGAATTTTTCTTTTAAAAATAGTGCATGGTTTCTCCGCCAGGGAGCGTAGACGTATGTCGCATTTTTGTTAATATCTCTGCTTCTAAGAGTCGAAATTGAAAAATTCCTTTCTTGTTGCATATACACTGCTGGCCGCCCAAAATGCAACACCGAGAAGGACACGAGATAGCAAAGCCAGATTTACTGGACACATAACAACAGATACAAAGATGAAACGATTGAGCTTACAGGCCCGTGCGACTTGCGGAACACGCAGACATCAATAGTTCGTGTGGCCCCCATGGCTGGCAATAACGGCCGCTACACGCCGCGGCATCGAACGAAAGAGGCTTTGGATGTGGGCTTGGGGTATGTCGGTCCAGGCTGCTTCGACACGTTGCCACAGTTCATCAGGCGTAGCCGCGGGTGGTGCTTGCCGGGCCACTCGGTTGCCGATCAGCAACCAGACGTGTTCGATGGGCGACATATCGGGAGAACAGGCGGGCCACGGCAAAGGTGACACCTGGTGGGCCGTGAAGAATTGTTGCACGATGCGTGCCACGTGCGGGCGCGCATTGTCCTGTTGAAACGTGGCCGCTAGCAGGTCCTGCAGGTAAGGGAGGACTACAGGCTCCAAAACGTCGGAGATGGTGCGGTGACTGTTGAGTGTACCGGCGATGCGTACCAGAGGGGTGCGGGTGTCATATCCAATTGCGCCCCAAACCATAACGCCAGGTGACGAACTGGTATGGCGATGCATAATGCAGGCGTCATACAGTCTCTCGCCACGGTGCCGCCACACGCGGATCCGATCATCGTGGTGTTGGAGGAAGAAGCGGGATTCGTCGGAGAAGACAATGTCGTGCCATTCCGTAGTCCAGGTGCGGCGTTCAACGGGCCACTGCCGGCGCACTCGCCGGTGGTGTAACGTCAATGGTAATCGGAGCAATGGGCGCCGTGCGACAAGTCCCGACTTGTCGCATGACAAGTCGGGACTTGACATGACAAGTCCATGACAAGCGTATAAGAAGCGTATAACATGACAAGCGTCTAATACGCTTTGTCATGTTCGGGAGTGTTGGGGCCCCTATTCTTTGTGGAGAAAACAGTGACAGCGGTGACCTATCTGGATATGCTACAACTGTATCTGTTGCCTCAGTTGTTGGAAAACCAGGAGCGCCCAATGGTATTCCAGAACGATGGCGCACCGCCGCATTGGGCTGTTATTGTCCGAGAATTTCTTGACCTGCATTTTCCTGGCGCTAGGTTGGGCGTGGTGGACCCATTCCGTAGCCTCCGTGCTCACCCAATATTACGCCACTGGATTTCTTCCTGTGCCGATACGTGAAAAACATCGTTTACCAGACCCCTGTGACCTCCCTCGATGACCGGAAGACCATAATTGGTGCTGCGATAGCAACAGTAACGCCGCAAATGTTGACGAACACTTGGCGGGAAATTGATTATCGCTTGGATATCTTACGTGCCACGAAAGGCGCCCATGTTTCAATCTGATGTATCAATTCTACAGGTAATAAAACTTTTAGTTGTCATCTGTCATGCTTTGTTTGCGGTTTTAATTTGTTGTTTCCCGTTTTCCGATTATATGTCACTGAAACCCCGTTAATAATCATGAATGACCCTGTATTATTCGTTCGTTCCAAAGAATTCAGACAAAGAGAATACGAGAAAGTGGGTCATTTCTCGAGTAGACCACCGGAAAATGTACCGGTGTCCCGGTCGGCCAGTCCGCCTGGTCCACCGGAAGATGTACTGGTGGGCCAATCCGACCCTGGACACAGGTCAACGACGCATGGTTAGGGATACCTCATTCATCTCGAAACTTTTCCACTCGAAGCCATGTCGTGTTGCCGAATGTATAGCCCAGAATGGAGGTCATACGACTGACTCAGGCCACATTATACCGTCTCCTAGCCAATCGCATTCATGTAATCACTCAGAAATTAAATCACTTCTTTCCTACCTATACTTGTCTACAAGTGTAGTTAGTTTCTTCTCATTTCGTTCATTCCTTCATGGTGTAGAATTTTTTATGTTGGGCAGTGTATTTGTTTTTGCTACCCCATCTCTCTTTCTAGAAGACGAACAGAAAAATTCTGGTGCCACTGAACATTAAAAATAGTCACTTTAGTTGGCAGTTTGGATGTTTTCCTCTAGCGAAATGTTAATTTCAGAAATTCAGATGGCGTATATTTACCTTTATTAGTCACCATCAGTGGTGTAGTGGGCAGGAATGCCGTTCCGGTGCTTTTTTTCCTAGCAGGTACACGTTCCAGTAAACCCTATACAGCATAATTTGTTTTCTTTTTAAAGTGCGAATCTCCTATAATTCTCTTCCAATAAAATGCAATAGAAAAACTGCACAATTGGTGGAATTAACGTTCCATGTTTGCTTGAAGGTAGAGTTAGTCCCTAAATCCATTCTCACTTGGCAGTCCCAAATGGTGAAATCTTGTTGCTTGAATGTCAAAATGTGTAAATTCAGAAATATGACTTCGACCGACCGCTATACTTTTTTATAGTATAAATATAAGAAATTGAAAACTGGGGGAGGTGAAATGGGAGGTTAAGAAGGGAAAGGCATTGAAGGCGTATAAGGGCACCTCGCGTTCCTATACTTTTTCACTTAGCACTACACCACTGGTCACTAAAATAAAATAAAAAATGTTATTTTATTTTCTGTCAATCACATTGCGAAAATTCTATTTCATGCGTATGGACACAATGTTCAAGATTTTAATCTTCTTTTTTTTTCTTTTGAAATTATTAAACGTCCAGATTGTTTCCCAATTTTGTGTTAATATTTTCTAGTAGAAAGAAATTACTTATCAGTTTTGAATGATCAGGATTTTCTTTCTGTAAATGGTAAAATTTCCTCACTAGGTGGTGGTAATATACGGTATGAGCCTATGACAAAATTATTTTCATTACTGTAAGAATAGAACGAGGACAATAAGGCGAAGAAGGAGAGAGAGAAAAAAAAACACGTTCTGCTTTCTTGTATGGGAAAAAATTTTCGGAGAAAATTTCAAAAAATTTAAAATCATCTTGTTAAACTACCTTTTATTAATATTCTCCACACTTTGTTTGGAACAACGGTATTTCCGTAACTAAATTTCCGCAGTATGTTTATCTTAATTCTGCAGGCCTTTCTTTTCTAAATTTACGAACCAGAAAATTAAAATGGGGTTCAGTGCTACAATTATTACAGGTTTTATCACCTCCTTTGTATTTCCTATTATTGTTTCAATTTTTAAAATATATGAGAATTAGGTAAAAAAAAATGCAGTACTGTGCTGCCATCTAGAGAGAAACTTCAGAAGTCGTGAAGGAACTCAAACAACTTCAATTTAGGGGGCAATTGTGTTCCAGGAAATGCTACAAAATTTTATGAAAAAGTCTCCGAAATCTGCATGAAATCATGAAGGAATTTTGAAATATGTGAAAATACGAAAATTTACGTCTATCAGCAGGACGGATTTACAGGGCAGCCCATGAAGCCGAAGCGCGGGAGAAGGGGCTTGAGATGTTGGAGGGCCCTCCAAAATTACGATCAATTTTTTTTTCTTTCATTCATTTTGTTTCTTAAAAAAAATGTACAATGAGGAATAAATTCACTGCTCTAGGATTTGGAAGCAAGATTCGGCGCTGACTCGAAATAAGCTATCTACAAGTATTAATTTACTAGCTAAAGTGCATGATGACTAAAATAATTTTGAAGGTAAACAGGGGCGTTGTTAGACTACATTTGGGTGGCGGGGGATAGGGTGGGTACTGAACACGGTTTACATTTTTTAGCATGGGAAGGGGGATGAACAGGGCATAATTTTTTTCACTACGTTTCACTTACTTCAGCCATCCTTTTCCGTAATAAATATAAAATGAAAACGTGGGGTAAACAACCTCCATTAGTATTTATCCCATTGTCTTTCCAGAGGAATAACTGATAAAAGTATTTCAAGTAATTTCTGACGAATTCTACAGCATTTCCTTAGTGATTTTTTTCTTTCCTTTCCGTAGATGAAATACGCAGTATATTTTCAATTTTGCCTACCACTCAATTTAATAATAGGAAAATAGATTCCGATTTCCATATGGTAACGACGGAATCCAGCTGAAACTAAGCAACCCGTTAATTTTAGGGATCGTTTCCTGGAAAAGCCTAAGGAGGACGGAGATATCGATCTAAAATAAACAACATTGTGGGGTTTTTTTTCAAGTGTACTGTACTTTAGTACCAGCAAAGCATAGACCAAGAAAAATTGAAAAATGCTTATCTTGAACCACACCAGAAAAATTTTTCTTTGCTTATCTTTATCTTTTTGATCTTGCTTATCTTTAACTACACCAGAAAAATTATTTCTTATTCTAATTCATTAAGTATGGAAACACAGACATCGTGACAAATCTGACAATTTATTGCGCTAAAATTTAAATTTTACATCAGAAAAGGTCATAAAGGTTACAGAAAATCTTGTTTAGGCTTACATTTATATGGCATTAAAAAAAAAACATTCCACTACGTTTTAAACACAAAAACACCATGACAAGTTTGCAATTCACTCCACCTATTATAGGTAAATAAGTTCCAATTCAAAGTATTAGACACAAAGAAAATTTTAGTCATGCTTGCATCTATCGTATACAAAACTTCTACAGACTGGCAGGGTACCGCTTCAGCACAAACACACCGGGTACCAGACTGGCAGGGTACCGCTTCAGCACAAACACACCGGGTACCAGACTGGCAGGGTACCGCTTCAGTACAAACGTACCAAAAGAAGTGTGGAAAGTGTTGGGTTCGCTTTCAACATAGCGTAAGAGTGTTTGATTAAGCCGATTTCTCTTTCTGGTCGTCATAATGCTCATTAAAAGAGAAAGAACGGAGGACAGCTGCGTCGATGAAACCGGCATCTGGCTAATCTAATTTGGATATTGAACTGAACCCTCTGAGTCGCACAGAGAGAAATAAGCGATGACGCAGTTAATAGTTGGTTGATCTTTGTTGATAGACGTGTTGTGAGTTGTACACTATGTAGACAAAAGTGATTGGACACATTCCCCGCAGGTGCAATGGCGTGCTCCCGCAGCAAACACGTGGTCGATAAGGAATAAAAACGGCAACGGGAATATGCTCAGATTAATCGCTGATAAAATGGCTAGCAGAAGAGAGCTCTCTGATTTTCCAAAGGGCGTTATTATAGGCTGCTCAATTGGAGGTATGAGCATAAGAAGCATTGCTGATGTCAGGCAGGTCGCTAAATCGACTGTGGCCTTTGTCATCAACAGGTGAAAGAAGACAGGACATTGCAGGAATTCACCTCACCCTGAAAGACCCACGAAACTGCATGCAACCCAGGGACCGGAGTGTGCTGCATAGGGAGATCCGGAAAATCAGGTCCTGGACAATGCACGCCATAGCACATGAATTCCAGATGGCCACAGAAGTTATGGTCTCCACTAAGACACTTCGAAGAGGGGCCCATGCACTCGGGTATCATGGACAAGCAGCCGCCCATAAACTTCTCATGACAAACACCAATAGAGCCACGAGGCTACGATGTTGTCAACAGCACAAAAATTGGACATTGGAGTAATGGCGGCAGATGTTATGGAGCGAGGAATCCCGCTTCACATTATTCCAATAGGATGGACGTGTCTGGGTTTGGCGGTTACCCGGGGAACGTCTGCTTCCGTAGTGTACAGTGCCGATTGTGAAGCACGAAAGCGGTGGAGTGATGGTATGGGGCTGTTTCAGCTGGTAGAGTGTGGATCACTGGTTGTTATTCATGAACTATGTGCTGTACAGAGATATCGTGGATAACTTAGTGCTCCCAACATTATGAAAGTTCTACGGACACGACGATTGTTTCTTCCAGGATGGCAATGCTACATATCATGTTTCCAGGGCTACAATGGTATGGTATGAGGAAAATCACGTCCAGCGGATGTACTGGACTGCTCAAAACCCGTACCTCTATCACAATGAACATCTATGGGGTGAACTTGAACGACGGTTAACTTTTAGACCAACACGACCTTCTTCACTTACAGAGTCGGTCCATGTACTCAAGCGGAATGAAAGAACATCCCGCTCTCCGTATTCCATGGACTTGTGGACAGTTTAGATGGAAGAGTGGCTGCTGTAATCTCTGCAAAAAAAATGGAGGATCTATCAGCTACTGATGTAAATACAATACTGGTTTTTTATTTATTAACAGTGTCCAAATGACTATTGTCCACATAGTGTACGAATTAAAATGGTCGCCATTTAATTTCCTGGTGCAGCATATTTCGGTTTTATAACCCTATTTATTATGCTATCGATTCCACAATCTGCGTAATGGATTCTAAGTGAAATCATCTCCATTACCATAAAATATTAGTTAGATACATATGTTCCTCCCTTTGAGAATAATGAAGCTGAATGACCAAGATTAGTAATGTGGTGCCATCCAAGTTACTGCTAAACACCAAAATTCCAGGAAGTAAGCAAATGAAATGATATTTTGAGTAAAAATCATTTCATAGAAAACACTTTTAATCTATTAAACATCTTTTTTGTCTCTTGGATGAAAAATAATTTTCAAAAAATGGCACCTAAGCATAAAAAAATTCAAATTCTTTGAAAGAAGGAAGTTTTTTTTTAATGGCTCTGTTTTTCAAGAGAAAAGTTCGAACTTCTATTTTCAGATTTCTGTTATTATCCTGTCATTTCTGACAGGACGTCGCTAGGTGGATAAGACGGGGTTTGGACATTTGGGCAACGGACATTTGGGCACATTCCCTTTTAAAGCAATGAAATTGCGCTGCGTTAAAAATTATAGTGTTCCTATATTTCTCCCTACTTGCGCAAGTGGTGTGCACAAATTTTTTTCACTTATATCTCATAATCATTAAGAAATTGAGACACATTTACGATTTTCTGTCTGAAAGACGGGGCGGACATTTGGGCACCGGACATTTTGGCACCCGGACATTTTGGCACCCGGACTTTTGGGCACAAATGTTTAAGGGGCCGTATAACAATTGCCGTTTCTTGGCCCAATAGTATGAGTTTGACCGAGAAAATCTTCGCCGTAAGTTACTTAGGCACTAAATATTTACGGGCACGTGCCTACTCAGTAAACCTGTCGGGGGGGGGGGGGGGGGGTATAACAAAAGTGTAAAATATGAAAAATTTCTCGTCCGATCGGGAGATATTCAGCATTTACAAACTACAACTGGAGACATTATCTCAGGGCATGAACCTACTGAGCAAACCTGTCGGAGGGAGGGGGGGGGGTACTAAAAGTGAAAAATTTGAAGAATTTCTCGTCCGATCGGGTGATTTTCAGCATTTACAAGCTACAACTCGACACATTATCTTACTCTGGAAACCTAATCTGGGGAGGGGGTTAATACCAAAACTGTAAAATATGATGAATCTCGTCCGATCCGAAGATTTTCAGCAGTTACAAGCTACACCCCCCCCCCCCGCCCGATAGGTTTCCTGAGTAGGCACATACCTTTAGATAATGTGTCGAGTTGTAGCTGCTAAATGCTGAAAATCACCCGATCGGACGAGAAATCCTTCATATTTTACACTTTTGGTACCCCCCAGGTTTGCTGAGTAGGTACATGCCCTCAAATAATGGGTCAAGTTGTAGCTTGTAAATGCCAAAATACTGTCGATCGGAAGAGAAATTCTTCATATTTTACACTTTTGAAATTACCCCCCCCCGGACGGGTTTGCTGAGTAGGCACATGGCACATACGCTCAGAAAATTTGTCGAGTTGCAGCCTGTAAATACTGAAAATCTCCCGATCGGACGAGAAATTGTTCATATTTCACACTTTTGGTTCATATCCCCCCCCCCCCCCCCGGTCAGGTTTCCAGAGTGCACATGCGCTGAGAAAATTTGTCGAGTCGAGTTGCAGTTTGGCAGTTTGTAAATTCTGTAGATCTCCCAATCGGAGGAGAAATACTTGATATTTTACGATTTTGGTATCCCCCCCGACTAGTTTCCTGAGGCAGCATATGCCCTCAGATAATTCGACGAGTTGTAGCTTGTAAACGCTGAAAATCTCCCGATCGGACCAGAAATTCTTTACATTTCATATTTACCCCCCCTCCCCCCACACACACACACTCGACAAGTTTCCTGGGTTTGCTCATACTCGCAGAGAATTTGTTTAGTTATAGTTTATAGAAAAATATCGTAAATAAGAAATAACGGACATTTTATGTGTGTCAGATAACCAATCTCGGGGAGACGTAGCCACGGAGCGGCCCAGAACGCAATTTTTATACGGCCCCTTAAAATTTTTGTGGCCAGTTCTCCGGGTGGCCACTTCTCCGGTGGTCAGTTCTCCGGTGGCCAGTTCTCCGCTTAGTCTCAGCTCCGAAAATCATGGAAATGTCTAAATTTCTTACTAAAAATGAAATATTAAAAAAAAATTATGAACAATAGTTGTTCAAGTAGTGGGGAATATAGGCACACGAAATTTGTTTATGCAGAACAATTTTATGGCACTGAAATTGCAATGTGTCCAGTTCTCCGTAACCGTCAATTAGCTGATAAGCAGAATAAACATATAACTCACAATTGCAAATGTAAAGATTTTTATCGATATGAACTATGTTCTAAGATTTCATTTTTATTTTTTTATTTTATCGTGGGAGGGGGCCTCGTTAATTATTTTGCACCCAGGCCACAACAAACCACGCACTGCTTCTGCCTGGAAATCTCCCTTCCCAAAAAGCTAAGCCGAAGCTGAACATTTTCTGTAGAGTTTCTATGTTTGGGTTAATTTCTGGAAATGTGAAGCTTTATTCTTCCTGAGAAAATTCTATGGTCCTCAGTAAAACGATGTACTTAAATATTTCTTCATGAGTGTTTCTCCCATACGACAAATTACGATATTTTGACTCAACAAATAACGTCCAATATTTTCACACGATTCGAAGCTATTGCTTTTTCTTATCAAATGGTGCGTTTCGACGTTCTAGAGATACCTACTTGAAATTTTCGGCATATCGGAAACGCCATGAGACCCCACAGAAATTTTCGTTAACGATTGGATGAGCCAGACCTTCTGTGCGGAAATCATATTAAGAATTGAACAAAACTGTTTTTTCCCTTGTACAAAGAAAGGAGAGGCAGCTGTATTTTCTAACGAACCACACCTAATCACCCATAAAGGATTAGGTTTCGAACCAGAAGAGGAATTCCGAAGTATCATTGTTAAAATCTACCGAAGACTGTAGGTTAAGGCAACGAAGCAAAAGAAACCTGTTTCACTTCTAAATCCCGGCAACGTATCACAAAAGTTTTGGCCAGGTTAATCCTGCCTTACAGCATCTCAGTAAACATTTCTCTAGCCCTTACCCTCCCCTTAAAAAAAAAAAAAAAAAAAAGAAGAAGAAAGGAAGAAAAAATTGAAACATACTAGGGGCAAAAAAGGTCACGGACCCTTCGGGACTACACTAGGAGACTATGTTTAAGTTCAAAGATGTTGCAAGGCCATTTGAGGGGATAGCAAAAAAAAGGAGGAATAACTAACTTGAAGGTATTTTGGAATTTAAACAAAACTTTCGCAACAATCATTAAAGCAGCAGTAAAAAAAATTCTTCCAAGTTAAAATGGAGAAAATTAAAACGAACAGCAAAAAAAAAAAAAAAAAAAAAAAAAAAAAAAGTGTCTACGAGGGGGCGTAAATTAGGAGCCCGTGGCAAAATATTTAAGTATTACTTACGGGTGGAAATCAAAAAGCATAACGGAAAGTATTTGAAGGTGGATAAAGTTGCTTAAATTCGTCAACTAACATCCATGTAACAATGTTGGTTAAATACACTGTGCCTAACAAACCGCGCTTTAGGAGTTCAGAACCGGATTTTTTTATTTTTTTTTTATTTTATGCCTGTCTGACTTTCTTTGCTGGTCTTCCAGTAATATTTGTTTTCATTTTGTTATAATTTTAGTGAGGTCATAAACTTTTTTTTTTTGTTGCCAGTGTTTTCATTACTCGAAAGAACAATAATTGCTGTATACTGATTACAAAGCTGAATGCCTTATCTAGTGACAATTATTTTTCAATTACGGTTGGCGGAAGACCGCCACACAGGAAGACTGCCACACAGGAAAACTACCACACATCTTTCAGCAACTTAGGGAACTGCCACACAGCGGAAAACCGCCACACAAGAAAACTGCCACACAGGAAAACTGCCACACGCGTTTCATTAAGGGGCAGGGCACGGATTTGCTATTCCTCAGAGGAACACTTTGAATGTGTGGCAGTTTTCTGGTGTGACAGTTTTCCAAGTTTCCGAATTATGTGTGGCAGTTTCCCAAGGTGCCTAACCATGGGAAGGAGCTCTTTTGTTTGTCGGAAAATTTTCATATCGGTTCATACTTAGGGCAACTGGCCACAGAAGTTCGAGGGAAGGGGGGTATAAAGATTGCCGTTTCCTGGCCTATATTAAGAATTGAATTGGGAACTCCAGACAAATTTCGAGAAAACGTTCTATGTATAAGCCAAGCAAAAATTGCTGTGTTTCAGGAAAGGACAATAAGGTGGGATTTTTTAATAATGCTGCACTTTTACTTAGGCATTAAATATTTACATAACAAGTCAAATTTGTAATATTTTTCTTTTACTTTATTAATTCATAGGCCTTACACCTCGGCCTCTTTAACAGCTTTTAATCCGCCGACTTTATATTCGTAACGCTTACTTATCAGATCAAGTCAATAGCATTGTTCTTTTACTTAGGCACTAAATAGTCATAGGCCATATGCAGGCATAGGCCTTTTTAACAGTTTTTATTCTATCTGTGTCGTATTCACAACGTTTACACATCAAACCAAGTTAATAATATTGGGCGTTTACTTAGGCACGAAATATTAATTCATAGGCCCTAGGCCTAGGCCTTTTAAAAGTTTTTACTTTATCAGTGCCATATTCACAACATTTACAAAACAGATAAATGTAATAATATTGCCCTTTTACTTAGGCAGGAAATATTAATTCATAGGCCCTAGGTCTAGGCTTATTTGACAGTTTTTTTTCTACCAGTGTCATATTCACAACGTTTACACATCAAATCAAGTTAATAATATTGCGCATTTATTTTGGCACGAAATATTTATTCACATGCTTTAGACCTAGTCTTAGGCCCTTTTACCAGTTTTATATTTTACCAGTGTCATATTCACAACGTTTACATAGCGAATCATGTTAATAATATTGGGCGTTTACTTAGAAAATAAAATATTAATTCGTAGGCCCTAGGCCTTTTTAATAGTTTTGACTCTGTCAATGCCATATTCACAACGTCTACACAGCAAATCAATTTAATAATATTACGCTTGTACTTGGGCACGAAATATTAATTCATAGGCCCAGGCCTAGGGCCTATGAACGAATATTTCGTGCCTAAGTAAAAGAGCAGTATTATTACATTTTGTGTGCGTGCGTGTGTGTGTGTGTGTGTGTGTGTGTGTGTGTGTGTGTGTGCAAACGGTGTGAATATGGCATTGTCATAATAAAAGCTATTAACAAGGCCTAGGCCTAGAGCCAATGAATTAATATTTCGTGCTAAGCAAAAGCGCAATATTTTTACATTTGTTGTGTAAACGTTGTGAATATGGCATTGATAAAGTAAAACTACTAAAAAGGCCTAAGCCTAGGGCATATGAATTAATATTTCGTGCCTAAGAAAACGCCCAATATTATTAATCTGATTTGCTGTGTAAACGTTGTGAATATAGCATTGGTAGAATAAAAACTGTCAAAAAGGCCTAGGCCTAGGACCTATGAATTAATAATTCCTGCCTAAGTAAAAGCGCAATATTACTGCATTTATTTGTTGTGTAAACGTTGTGAATATGACAATGATAAAGTAAAAACTATTGAAAAGGCCTAGGACTAGGGCATATTTAATATTTCGTGCCTAAGAAAACGCCCAATATTATTAACTTGATTTTCTGTGTAAACGTTGTGATTAAGGCATTGGTAGAATAAAAAATGGTAAAAGGGCCTAAGACTAGGCCTAGGGCATGTGAATAAATATTTCGTGCCTAAATAAAAGCGCAATATTATTAACTTGATTTGATGTGTAAAGGTTGTGAATATGACACTGGTAGAAAAAAACTGTTAAAAAGGCCTAAGCTTGTGGCCTATGACTATTTAGTGCCTAAGTAAAAGAGCAAAGCTATTGACTTGATTTGATACGTAAGCGTTATGAATATAAAGTCGGCGGATAAAAAGGCCGAGGTGTAGGGCCTATGAATTAAGTAAAAGAAAAATATTACAAATTTGACATGTTATGTAAATATTTAGTGCCTAAATAAAAGTGCAGCGTTATTAAAAAATCCCACCTAATCGTCCTTTCCTGAACACAGTAATTTTCGCTTGGCTTACATTGAAAGTTTTCTCGAAATTTGTTTGGAGTTCATAATTCAATTCCCAATATATGCCAGGAAACGGCAATCTTTATACCCCCCCTCGAATTTCTGTGGCCAGTTGCTCTAAGTATGAACCGACATGAAATGTCCGACAAACAAAAGAGCTCCTTCCCATCGTTAGGCACCTTGGGAAACTGCCACACCAGAAAACTGCCACACATTCAAAGTGTTCCTCGGAAGAATTGCAATTTGTGCCCGGCTCCTTAATGAAAAGCGTGCGGCAGTTTTCCTGTGTGCCAATCTTCCGGTGTGGCAATTTTCTTGTGTGGCAGTTTTCCTGTGTGGCGGTTTACAGTGAACCTTCAATTACATTTTAAGAACTATAGTTTAGAACAATGATGGGAAAGAATTTCATATATGGTCCCAAATTTTTGTTGCATTTTGATGAAGTCTTTCAGACTGGATTTCGTGGTGAACGGTAAAAATACCCCCGGAAAAAAATACCCCTGGAGAAAATACCCCTGAAAACTGAAAAGCGGAAAAAATGCCCCCGGAAAAAAACCCCCCGGAGAAAATACCCCTAAAAACTGAAAAGCGGAAAAAGTGCCAGCGGAAAAAATACCCCCGGAAGAAATACCCCCAGAACAAACGGTTCACTGTAAACTGACACACAAGAACACTGATGTGTGGCAGTGTTCGGGGGGCAATTTACCGGCAACCCTGCCACACATCTTTCAGCAATTTGGCCACAAAAGTTCAGGGGGGGTGGCTATAAAGATTGCCGTTTCTGGGACTATATTGAGAACTGAATTGGGAACTCCAAACGAATTTCGCGAAAAAGTTACATGTAAGCCAGGCGAGAATTGCACTTAATTTGAAGAAATCATTTGCCGAGGATCCGAGGTACACTTGGTGGTGAGGGGGGATCAACCCCCAACTTCCGTAATATTATATTCTGGGCCGCTGGAGTCTTCCAGTGTATCCAGGAAGTTCCCCTTGAAGTGCCCGCGAGGTCCGTGAGCTTGGGGGGGGATTCCCTCAAAATGTTAAATTGGACGTAGAGCTGTAGACATTAGAACCATGCTTTACATAAAGATTCTGTACACGACCACAAATTTTCAGGGGGGGGGTGAATTCACATTCCCCGAAGTTTCTAAGAGCGTAGACAAGTGTTCAAGGTAAGATTTTCTCGCAATTTCTATGCTTCATGTTGTGTTTAATGGCAAACTATGTATGCCTTTCTCCCCTCCCCCAGAAATTTGGTGGAGCCTGCGAAAGGGGAACGAGGTGCTTGGTTTGGAGGGTTCTACCCCCAACTATCGTAATTTTATAATCTGGACCGCTAGAGTTGGTCAGTGTGTCCTCGATGTTACCCCTGAATAGCTTTTAGAAACTAGGGGTGTACCCCACCCTCCTGAAAATTCGTGGGCTTGTATAGAATCATTATATAAAGCATGGTACTAATGTTTACAGCTCTACGTACGTCCATTTTATCATTTTGGGGAAAGCCCCCTTAAGCTCATGGACCTCGCGGGCACTTCAAGGGGAACTTCCTGGATACACTGGCAGACTCCAGCGGCCCAGAATATAATATTACGGAAGTTCAGGGTAGAGCACCCCCCCTCCCCTTCCCAACCAAGTGTACCTCGGCAATTTATTTCTTCAAATTAAAGTACAATTCTCGCTTGGCTTACATGGAACGTTTTTGCGAAGTTCGTTTGTTTGCCCAATTCAGTTCTCAATATAGGCCCAGAAACGGCAATCTTTACAGGCACCCCCCCCTCCTTTGAACTTTTGTAGCCAAGTTGCTGAAGATGTGTGGCAGGGTTGCCGGTAAATTGTCGCACCGGAACATTGCCACACATCAGTGATCCTGTGTGGCAGTTTACAGTGAACCGTTTGTTCTGGGGGTATTTCTTCCGGGGGCATTTTTACCGCTTTTCAGTTTTCAGGGGTATTTTCTCCGAGGGTATTTTTTCCCGGGAGTATTTTTACCTACATCCTGATTTCGTTGTTTCATGTAAAGGATCATTCCAGTCGTACCTTTTTCCTTCGCCAGCTTTACAGAAAAATGACATAAGGTTAACATTTCCACTAATGTTTCTATATCTCAAAATATTATTAAAAATAATTATCTTAAATGTTTTTCACTGGAAAGTTAACGACAAATAGTGGCAATGCATGAATCGAAGTGTGTGCTTTTTCGAAAGGAACAGTGAGAGAAATCAAACATTTGTGGAAATATTAAGAGTAACATACAGCCAATTTGTTTTCCTTTCTTTAGAGCACACCTACAGATTTATTAGCATCATTTCTTTAACAGTATTTATCATTTTTCTCAGAGCATTTAACGAGAAGCTATGCACCTATAAAGGTAACCAGAAATGAAACACCGATAGAAATGTTAAGAAGATTATTCATCTTGAGGCGAGAGGTAAGTTTCCTCAAGAAAACTTACAAATGGGGAAAGCCTTAAAACAGAACTGAAATAATGATGAAGTGAAATAACGAATGCACATCGTTTGAATAAAAAAATTTGCAGATAAAGAGTCGAATTCTTACAGCAAGACGTGTACTCTCTGTGGCAGTCTACGGTACAGAAGAACAAGAATGTAAGGAGAAGGGTTCTCTTACCATGTCTTATCCGCGTTTAGGACATTTGGGCACCGGATTGGGCACGAATCTTGAGGGGCCGTACAAAAATTGAGGTTTTTGTCAGTTGTTCCAAACTCATATTTAACTGTCGTTAAACTACATATATGCATTTTAACCAATATTTTCATCATCTTTTTTTCAATGATGCAGATTTTTTTGGAGGTATCTATTCTCCAAATTAATGCTTTTTATACACATCTTTTATGCGGAAAGTATGTTTTTTTTTGTTTTTTTGTTTTTTCTTGCGGTATCTTTTCTTTTTTTCATGTGTTTCACCCTCTTTCGTGAGAACCTTTCATTATTTTCGGAAAGTTTTTAATGACAAAAGTTACTCCATTACTCTATGTGTAGAAATCTTTTTGCCTTACCATATGGTAAATAATTCGCGTGCTTAGGAAGTAATTCGCTATTACGATCCTTCTGTTTGAGGTTTCACGGTAAACGCGTGGTCTTATTTTTGATTGCTCTTCAACCCGCTATGCACAGGTATCCCCAGAGGCATCGCGTATGAAGCAAGATATTTCACTGATAAAATCTAATGCTTAAGCAACGCTCTTGGCTTGTATAAACCGTCTAACCTTATTTATGACACACACAAGCACGCACAAAAGGCCTTGCCGGTTGGGAAGTATTGTACCTTGAGTAAAAATGAGAGCTTTGGCAGAATGATGTACGATTTGAAACACTTCAGGTTCCCACGGATGGATGACTTTGACTTCGAACAGCAGAACCTCAGCTGCCGATTTTTATTACCTTCGCAATAAAAAGGGGGTTTTCCCTGGACAATGCTCGAGTGTTTCTAGCGTCTTTGAAGACGCGAAAGCTGGAAACAATGGCTGTCAACGGCGCTTGATTCCAACGACTGTCGCCTCAAGGAGACGCCGCGAATTTTTATGGTACAATTGCCCACGAGGGACTAAGGCAGTCGCTGGAAGGCAGTAGGCAGACATGCTGGGAAAAATACACTACAGTACCATTAAAACATCAGCGTTTTCAAAACAGCTCTGACATGAGCGTAGACGGGCCAGTTGTTTTCTGTAGATCACAAAGATAAAAGATTTCTATCAGGTACCCCTTGTATGGCTGATACGGCAGGAAGGCCAACTGGACCTGCGCTTCAGAATCCCTAGAGCTACTATGTAGAACAGAATAAATAAATAAACGTAATTTTCTTAATTGTATAATTCTTATTATTTGCTTCTGGAGGGAAATAATGTCAAACTACGCAACTACCCAAATGTATATTATTATTTAAAAAATCAAGGTAAATTCTTTTTTTCTGTGATGTTATTTTTTATAACACAATGAATTAGCGTTAAGAGCAAAAATTCTTCATGGCATGTGGCAGCATTAAGAGATTTTTAAGGTTCCCCGTAAACCGCCACACAGGAAAACTGTTACACATCTTTCAGCAACTTGGAAAACTACCACGTGTTTTTCATTAAGGGACCGGGAACAAATTGCTGTTATTTCGAGAAACACTTTGAATGTGTGGCAGTTTTCAAAGTTTCCAAATTATGTGCGGCAGTTTTCAAAGGTGCCTAACGACGGGAAGGAGCTCTTTTGTTTGTCTGAATTTTCGGGGTTCGGACATTTGGGCACAAGACATTTGGGCACCCGGAAATTTTGGCACATTCCCTTTTAGAGCAATGAAATTGTGCTGCGTAAAAAAATGGTAAACGGTAAAAATACCTCCGGAGAGAATGCCCCCTAAAACTGAAAAGCGGAAAAAATGCCCCCGGAAAAAATACCCCCAGAAAAACCGTTCACTGTAAACTGCCACACAGGAACACTAATGTGTGGCAGTGTTCCAACAACCCTGCCACACATCTTTCAGCAATTTGGCTACAAAAGTTCAAAGGGGGGGTATAAAGATTGCCGTTTCTGGGCCTACATTGATAACTGAATTGCGAAACGAATTTCGCGAAAACTTTCCATGTAAGCCAAGCGAGAATTGTACTTTAATTTGAAGAAATAAATTGCCGAGGATCCGAGGTACACTTGGGGGGGGGCTCAACCCCCAACTTCCGTAATATTAGATTCTGGGCCGCTGGAGTCTATCAGTGTATCCAGGCTGTTCCCCTTGAAGCGCCCCCAAGGTCCGTGAGCTTTGGGGGGGGGGTCCCCAAAATGTTGAAATGGCCGTAGAGCTGTAAACATTAGAAGCATGCTTTACATAATGATTCTCTACACGACCACGAATTTTCTGGAGGGTGGGGTGCAAGTTTCTAAGAGCGCAGACAAGTCTTCAAGGTAAGGGATTTGCTCGTAATTTCTATGCTTCATGTTGTGTTTAATGGTAAACTATGCATGCCCTTCCCCCTCCCCCAGAAATTTGGTGAACCCTGTGAGAGGGATACGAGGTGCTTGGTTTCGAGGGCTCTACCCCCAACTTCCGTAATTTTATATTCTGGACCTCTAGAGTCGGTCAGTGTATCCTCGATGTTACTCCTGAATAGCTCTTAGAAACGGGGGGGGATACCCCACCCTCCTGAAAATTCGTGGTCGTGTACAGAATCATTATATAAAACATGGTACTAATGTTTACAGCTCTACGTGCATTTTAACATTTTGGGGGAAGCCCCCCAAGCCCATGGACCTCGCGGACTCTTCAAGGGGAACTTCCTGGATACACTGACAGACTTCAGCGACCCAGAATATAATATTACGGAAGTTCGGGGCAGAGCCTTCCCCCTCCCCACCAAGTGTACCTCGGATCCTCGGATATTTATTTCTTCAAATTAAAGTACAATTCTCGCTTGGCTTACATGGAACGTTTTCCCGAAATTCGTTTCCCAATTCAGTTATCAATGTAGGCCCAGACACGGCAATCTTTATAGACCCCCCCCCCTCTTTGAACTTTTGTTGCCAAGTTGCTGAAGATGTGTGGCAGGGTTGCCGGTAAATTGCCACACCGGGAACACTGCCACACATCAGTGTTCCTGCGTGGCAGTTTACAGTGAACCGTTTGTTCTGGGGGCATTTCTTCCGGGGGCATTTTTTGCGCTTTTCAGTTTTCGGGGGTATTTTCTCCGGGGGTATTTTTTCCTGGGGGTGTTTTTACCTACATCCTAAAAAAATATATTAAATTATAGTGTTCCTATATTTCTCTTTACTTGAGCGAGTGCTGTGAACAAAATTTTTTTCACTCGTATCTCATAATCATTCAGAAATTAAAACATATTTACGATTCATTGGGCACCCGCAGGGGTGAGAGAAAAAAAAAACAATAATAGAAAAAAAAAACTTTTAGGGATGAAGAGTCAACTTCCACGTGGTTTCCCCTGGGTAACGCTAATAGATTGTTGACCTTACCAAATACAAGTTCATATACCCAAGGATTGGATAGAATAATGTGAAAACCTACACAAGGTTTTACGTATACCTATATTAGAGTGTGGGGCCACCTTTGGCATTCAAAACCGCAGGAATGGACGCTTACAAATCCTGGATGGTAGTTAGTGAGATGTTACACCATTCTTCACGCAGAAACTGCGGTACGTCATTGAGAGATGTAGGAGGAAGATAACAGGATCTTACTTTGTTTTCCAACACAGACCCCAGTGGCTCGATGATGTTTAAGTCTGGTGATTGGGAAGGGCAAGGAAGGTGTGAAGGTTCGTCCTCATGTTCCTCAAACCATGATTGGATACTCCGAGCTCTGTGAATTGTGACGTTATCATCTTGATAGATGGCATCCCCTGCAGGAAACAATGCCTGAGCCATTGGATGGACTTGGTCTGCCAAAATGGTTCCATACGCCCTGACAGTCACTTATCCTTTCAAGGTGATCAAGGGACCTACTGAAAACCACGATATAACAGCCCAGAGCTTGACAGAACCACCACCATGCTGCAGTGTTGGAAGCAGACAGTCTGTGTTGTACACTTCTGATGGTGTTCGCACGTAAATACGTCCTGCGGTGGAGAATAGTGTGATTGTGGATTCATCCGACCACATTACACGCTTCCATGCATCGGCAGTCCAGGTTGTATGCTCATGGCACCACTGCTGTCGTCGTTGTGCATTCATCCGGGTCACCAGAGGTTTTGCAATAGCAGCTCTGCCATGAATATCTTGTTTATGCAGTTCAATGCGCCCTGTTTTCGTTGATACTGGGGTCTAGAGATGCACATTGAGCTCCACTAATTTTGGGCGCCGTGGTCTTCTTATAACGGGTAATATTCGTCTTTAATGCTCTCTTGTCTATATCAGTCAGGGTCGTTTTCCGGCCGCTCTTGTTCTTCGCAGACCAGGTGTTTCCACGAACACGGTATGCTGTCATGAAGCTAGACACAATTGCTCTCGATACCGGTACCCATTAACTTGGCGACTGTTGTCACGGAGGTACCAACTAGCCGGCCACCAACAATTAACCTTCTTTCGAAGTCCGTTAGGTGGCTCATTTCGTCTTCACCCTGAAAGAAATTTTGCAACAAGATACTTTAAATGCATTTAAACGGGACCTTAAGGTTCTGAACAAAGCTATTACAACCAAAAAGTGGTGGATAATTTTGCATATTGCGACATACACAGTTGCATTAAAAGTAATGTCTCTGAGCGTGATGTTCACATTATTCTGTCCAACAATGTATATTCCCACACATACTTATGGTCCCATAAGCGCAATTTTCCAACAGCGGAAAAGGCTTTGAGGGAGTCTCTGAGTGTAGTAATCCTTCACCAGGGAGAATCTCGAGGGGTGGAGGAGTACAGTAGCATGTCTGTTAAATGCAATTAGCCCATGAATCAAGAAAGGCTGTGAGTGCAGCCGACTCTTTTCGAAGTTCCTTGAGTGCAACTGACAACACCCAATGCGAAAGAAAATATGGATTGCTTCTTTGTAAGTGACATCATCCGAACTGTTGAAATTTTATTTAATACATGTTGTGAGCTTTTACTTTTTGAACTTGGACTCTTTAGTGTTAACTATTTAGTGTTGCCTCCGTATTCTAGCATTTAATGCAACATCACAAAACGAACTTTTTTCCATCTCAAAGCAATGTATTAAGGTGATTCAAAAATCATTTCCGTTTTGAAGAGCCATCCTGTGTCAGGCAATTACTCGGTGCGCGTGCGTTATGCAAATAAGATCAACGCATGACCGGAAAACCGGTATCGTCTAGTTGGTATAAATATCAGCACACGCTACCGTGATTTATTGGAAAATTTTATCAAAAACTATGGACGAGAAATACACGATCCGAGATCTGTCATGGTTTTTATTTTTAAAAAAGTTGACCGCTGCAGCTGCAGCGAAAGAAATTTGCGCCGTGGAATATAAAGGAGCAGTGTCTAAAAGAACGGCAAGATTTTGGTTTCGGGGATTTAAAAGTGCGGCTGCAGCCTTGAGGACAAAGCACGTGCTGGAAGACCTTCGGCGGTGAACTCTGAAGCTGTACGACAAGCCGTAGAGTCAAATTCGTGCACAAGCTCTATGCAATTGTCAAATGTGCTGGGAATACTTCAGCCTACAATTGCTTTCGAAATGCACAAGCTCGGCAAGACGCAGAGAAGTTGTCCACAATTACCCCATGAACAGACTGCTACTCAAGGTCAGCAATGTGTGCTGCCAATTACTGGAACATCTCCAGGACTGCCGTTTCTTCAGGAGAATTGTGACATGTGATGAAAAGTGGATATTTTCCCGGAATCCTGACATGAGAAAACAGTGGTTAGATTCTAAAAATCCACCAAAACCAGTCCCAAAAAGGAACGACTTTAGCATAAAGTTATACGTATGGTGGAACTTTGAGGGCTCCGTTCATTGAGAATTGGTTCCAGATCAGATGGCCAAGGCATAAATGCGCAGCTGCATTGTGCATGCAGTTGGAGAGGATGTATGCCCCTTTAAGCCTAAAGTACCCTGCTCTGGTGAACGTAAACGAGCTATCGTCCAACAGGATGCCCATCGTGCCCGGTCAACTATAAGGAAAATTACAGAAACTGGAGGGCACTGAGCTAATTCCCCACCCTGCTTATAGTCCGGATCATTCGCCCGGTCAACTATAAGTAAAATTACAGAAACTGGAGGGCACTGAGCTAATTCCCCACCCTGCTTATAGTCCGGATCATTCGCCCGGTCAACTATAAGGAAAATTACAGAAACTGGAGGGCACTGAGCTAATTTCCCACCCTGCTTATAGTCCGGATCATTCGCCCGGTCAACTATAAGTAAAATTACAGAAACTGGAGGGCACTGAGCTAATTTCCCACCCTGCTTATAGTCCGGATCATTCGCCCGGTCAACTATAAGTAAAATTACAGAAACTGGAGGGCACTGAGCTAATTTCCCACCCTGCTTCTAGTCCGGATCATTCGCCCGGTCAACTATAAGGAAAATTACAGAAACTGGAGGGCACTGAGCTAATTCCCCACCCTGCTTATTGTCCGGATCATTCGCCCGGTCAACTATAAGGAAAAATACAGAAACTGGAGGGCACTGAGCTAATTCCCCACCCTGCTTTTAGTCCGGATCATTCGCCTTCGGACTACATATTCCGGTCCATGACACATTTGTCTCACCACGCGTAGTTTAAACTCACATATTTCAGTAATTACATATGAAAATGTTCATTAGATACAATCCAACAATTCTAAATTTTTATTCAGTTGAGCTTTTGTACTACGAGTTTAGTTAGCCCCGTTCTCGTTCCGATCAATTTCTAGATAAAACGCACAGCATACTCATTGATTAATACATTTTTTAGCAATACATCACTAATAATTTCCATTTCTTTTAATTTTTTGTAGTTCGAAGAATTAGGTAAATGTGATTAATAATAATCGGTATATGCTTTAAATTTTTATTACTAGGTAAATGTGATTAATAATAATCGGCATTTGCTTTAAATTTTTTATTAATTTTAGATTCAAAAATCTAAAATTTACTTTGCAAAGACAACGTATATGTGAGGTGATCACACAAATTTTAAGTATGTATCCCCTTCAAAAGCTGTGAATAATCAGAAGTGAGTCATGAAACTTACCTCTCTCTCTCTCTCTCTCCCTCCCTCTCACTAGTCCTTAATATATGAAAAAATGTTAGGTATGTATAAATATTAATAGGTGTACATACTTGATTTTGCATATTTTCTCCCGTCATTCAACATGTTTTTTTTTTTTTTTTTTTTTTTTGCGCGATCTTTCAGTGTCACGTTTACGTTTTTTTTTTAGTTTTTTTTTCCGTTATTGATGTATTCCAGCTTGATTATCACACTTCACTGAATCCTAAATTACGCAGTGTATACATCAGTTTCACTTCGCGCTGGCTATGGCTTTAAAATGACAGTACCACACTACAGAGACAATACAAAGTAATTGCGCAGCATCCTCACTATCGCCAGCTTTGAACATGCTGTCGTGTCGAATATAGCACTGTTTTTATTCAAGGCAAAATGGGGAGCCCTTGGATGGAATTCGGATGTCGGAATATTTCTGCGGGAGAATCGCTTTGTGTTTCATGTCAGTCCGTGGATAAAGGGGGTGGTGATGTTGGGCCATCGCAATGGGTACTACCCAGCAAAAACAGTCGTGCTGGGCCAGCACACTAGGCCATTACTGGCAGCCAGCACTACCAGCAATGGCCCATCACTATGTTGCCGCTGCAGAACCGTCAATAAAATGTCCGGGCGGCCAACAGAAGGGCCAGCAGTTCACCCCATCAGTTGTCATGTGCCAGAACAGGGCCATCAGTTGTCGATCACAGGCAGTAGCTGCCACAAGTGGTCCTTCAGCGGCCCTGCAAGCACGTGCCAGAAATGTTGGCTAGCCGAATGTGGTCCGCTAGTGTACCGGTAGTGGCAGCCGGCAACCACGTGGCGTAACTGGTGGCTTGCCCGCCAATTTCCAGTATCAGCCATAAAAAAAAAAAAAAAAAAATCAAGGGTGAAGCTACAGCTGGCGCCCCCAAAGCTACATCTTTTTTTTTTTTTTCTACCCTTACCAAAACTTGTAAATTTCAGCACTGCGCTGGGGAAATTTTCTCAACAGACCGGAAGGACGCCCGTTTGAATCTGAGTGTATACGAACCAGGGCCTTTTACGTGGGAGCTGAGCTCTCTACCGACCGGACTAATTTGCCACGCACGAGCGTGTGCTTGAAGCACTTTGTTTTGTGCAGAATATGTAATCGAATAGTTTCCTCTTTCATTTTACAATATTGCGAGGTATTTTTCATAAAAGTCAGTTTCATATGATTCATAAATTTATTTTTTCAACGTAACGATAGTTTTTTTTTTTTTTACCTTATGGGACCTTCACTCATACTTAGAGTCGCTTTCCAAAGTTTTGTACTGTCTTTGTCGTCTTGAAAAGAGATTGTTGAATTAATATATATTTACCCGGGTTCATGTCACATTCTGTTACATTTTTAACGTTGTATCTTTCCTTTCCGTTGTCCGAAGCTGCATTTGTTTTAAAGAGGAAATATATTTTATTTTACTTCTCGTTATTTTTAGAAGCGAATTCCTCCCAGTCTTGTGTATTCAACCCATGGATGAGTACACTATATCCACATAGCGTTGTTTTTTGTTTTTTTTTCTTTCAAATAATTAATAAATTTTGTACGCGTATAATTCTTTTTTTTTCAACAAACGTTTTTTTAATGGTTTTCCAAGACATTCGTTTCAAGCGGTTTCAATTTTTTCTTTTGTTGTTCACCAAATCCATTCCATGAATTGTTATTCATGGGAATGGAGTGGGTGTATTTCATGGCTGTAATCTAGTATTTCATAGCTCATCTGATATCTTCGTCGACGTGGAATTTCATTAGGAAATTAACGCGCCTCCCTACATATGGATTTTTTTCTTAACATCCACTAAAATAACACGATGGCGATAGCGTCGTCTTCAACTAACTGTTACCATGAGAGACACAGCAAGTGTTGCTTCTGCGCATGCGCAGTCCCGCTGCTTCCACCTGCTGTTAGGGTTGCATTTGGTTGCCAGCAACGGGCCACTAGTGGCACTTGCTCGGAGGCTCACAATTCACGGCGATGCTGCAGGGCCATCACTGGCACGCCAACTGATGGCGCTGCCACCAACGGACCGCTACCGGGCCCTGAGCGGCAGATTTCAGCCAACAGTGACCCATCACTGCCAGCAGTCTCCCAGCACTTGTGTTTTTGCTGGGTAGTGTCCCTTACAACATTACAAAAGAGTAGGGCATACCCAAGGTATCTACTTACCTTGGGGACTATCTACTTACCTTGGGGCATACCAGTCTTCAAGTCTAATGACCTATGTCCAACAGTAGTTAGCTTCAACACGATAAATTTATAATAGCTTGCTTGGTCCGGCGGCAATTTTCTCAAGCAAATATAGAGACTTTTGCTACGTCCTTTCAGAGCGAACGCCCAACAAAGATAGAAAGAATAAAACGATTATTATTCATAATTTTCAAAAAAATTAAACATCCGTTCCCCAAAATTCAGGCAAGAAGAATACGAGAAAGTGAGAAATGTCCCGGGGGCCAATCCGCCCCTGATCGTGGATGTTTTGGAAGTAAAGCATCTTCCAAAACACTTCTAAACATCCACTTGGGGTCCAAGACTTTTTCGTCTTGAAACCATTGATTCGCCGGGTTAAGGCACATCTGTTCGCTTGTACGATTCTCGCCAGTCGCGTTTGACCGCTTTAATCCACCAGCTGATTTCATCCACAGGATCTCCGTTTGCTGGAAGTTTTTGCGTTTCGCACCATTCACAGTAAGCCTTCACTACAGATGTGTGCGAGTCCAAGGGAATAGACGTTTGGGAGATGCTCGAACCAGCACGCTTGTCGCCAACTATCATTCCAACTTCAAAGTCGTTCAGACTACACGTTTTGTACATTCAGGTCCTCAATCTAACGTTGATTGATGCTCGACGAGCTGGTCTGCCTGATCCATGCCGCGCGCAGCGATCACGCGGAGTCTTGAGTGTTAGAGCGAGTCATTTTTGTGGAGAGGGCAGGTGTATCTAATAAAATGGCACCTCAGTGCATATACGGTACATACAAGGCTATTCAAAATGAATCTAGGTAAATAAGTCCGAGGAAAAAAAGGCCAGGCATAGAGCCTATAAATTAATATTTTGTGCCTAAGTAAAAGCGCAAAATTATTAACTTTATTTGATATGTAAACGTTATGAATATGGCATCCGTGGAATAAAAACTACTAACCAGGTCTAGGCCTAGGGCCTCTTAATTGATATTTAGTGCCTAAGTAAACGCCTTAACTTGATTTGCTGTGTAAACGTTGTGAATATGACATTGGTTAAATAAAAAACTAGTAAAAGGGCCTAGGCTCTTGAATTAATATTTCGTGCCTAAGTAAAGGCGCATTATTATTAACTTGATTTGACGTGTAAACGCTGTCAATATTACATTGGTAGAATAAAAACTGTTAAAAAGGCCTAGGCCTAGGGCTTATAAATTAATATTTAGTGCCTAAGCAAAAGCTCAATGCTATTGATTTTATTTGATACGTAAACGTTATGAATATGAAGTCGGAGGATTAAAAGCTGTTAAAAAGGCCAAGGTATAGGCCATATGAATTAATTTAGTAAAAGAAAAGTATTACAAACTTGACATGTTATGTAAATATTTAGTGCCTAAGCACAAGTGCAGCGTTATTACAAAATCCCACCTTATCGTCCTTTTTTAAACACAGCATGAGTCATGTGCAATTCTGTTGTTTCGTCGAACACTGTAGTTTTAAGAAATGTACGGCGATCTTTATACCCCCTCCCTCCTGTTGAACTTTTGTGGCCAGTCACCCTAAACTGGTATGAACCGGCGTGAAAATTCAGACAAACAAAGGAGTTCCTTCCAGTCGTTAGGCGCCTTGGAAAACTAAAACATAATTAGTAAACTTGGAAAACTGCCACACATTCAAAGTGTTCCTCGGAGGAATAGCACTTTGTGCCCGGCCCCTTAATGAAAAACGTGTGGCAGTATTCCTGTGTGGCGGTTTTCCGGCGAGCCCACCACACTAGGTAAATAATGAAAGTATGCCCCCCCCCCCACCCCCACTCCCAACATTCAAACAGTATGTCAAGTCGACTTATTAGTTAGCCCATGATGACAATCAAAACTCCCATCTCGGACTTTTTTTCCTTGCCTTTTTTTCCTCGGACTTTGTTTCCTCGGACTTGTTTTCCTAGATTTTTTTCCTGGACTTTTTTTCGTGGACTTTTTTTCCTCGGACTTTTTTACCGATTACCATTCAAAATGATTGTCGGGGTTTCAGTACTTCTTTGTGGGTAATGCATTTAACATGCTACAATTATAGCCGTGCTGGTGGATAGCGAAACGCCTTAAAGTTTGTTTTTTTCGAACCTTCTGCCAGTCATTAGCTTACGGGTGCTTCAGCCAGATGGCGTCTCACTTACGGCAGCGATGGATCGGACGTGGGACCAACGTTGACCAGAAGTTCCTGTCCTGGCCGCTTTGTTACCCACACTTGACGCCATCTGATTTTTTCTGTGTGACTACGTGTATGATCAAATTTTTGTCCATCCTCTACCCGCGACTATCACGGAACTCAAGATGCGTATTGGCCGCCCCGTTGGCGCAGTGGTGTAAGCGCTGGCTTATGACCATTCGTCCGTGAAGGGTCCGGGTTCGAATCCCGTGAGGCATGGATGTTTGTCTTACGGCACTGGCTCCCTTTCTTTCCTGGGAACCAGTGACGCTAAATTAGGGATGGGCGACTGCTTTTAGCCCATCGAGTTGCGCACGGTGGTCGTTAAACTTCCAATGCTGCCCCACTGGCTCAGTGGTGTAAGGCGCTGGCTTATGATCATTCGCCCTAGTTGGGTCCAGGTTCGAATCCCGGTGAGGCATGGATGTTTGTGTTTGTCTTTCGGCACTGGCTCTCAATATGTTACTTGTCCAATAAATGACCAACGTACACTGGTTATCTGTGTGCATTGGTCATTTAGCAAACTGTAAAATCCATGTTTGATGTATACTTGTTCGCAATGTGTTACATGATCAACACTGTCTATATCTGTGTAAATCGATCATTTGGCATGATGTCAAGCATGTATGATTTGTAACTTCTGTCTCCTATGTCTGCCTGTATATCTTTGTACCACCAGGTCCAATAAATCATTAAAAAAAAATCCAATAAAATAAAAAAATAAATGGTTAATATATATCAAATACGTGGAGATAATGTAAATGGACGATATCATCGCTCTTTCCACGTTATTTTTTAAACAACGCATAGGGACTGAAAAATTGTATTCCGGCACCGCTGGGATCGAACCCCAGATAACTAGTCGAGTGCGTTCGAATTTACGCTACGGCGCCAACAATTCTCAGTGCCATGCATGATTTATCAGTCAGCATCTGACTACACGAATACGTATTGATGGTCTCAGCAACTGAGATGGCGTCATCTGGTGGCATTTAACGCAACAGCTATTTTATTGTAGCTGATAAATTCAAAGGGCGATAGAAATGGTTAATATATATCAAATACGTAGAGATAATGTAAATGCGGGAGTGACATGGAGGAGACTGGCACAAGACAGACCGTTGTGGAGGAAACTTGGGGAGACCTTCGTCCAGCAGTGGATTGATAATGGTTGACAATGATGATGATGATGAATGTAAATGGACGATGGCATCGCTCTTTCCACGTTATTTTTTAAACAACGTTATTTTTTAATACGTATTCGTGTAGTCAGATGCTGACTGATAAACCATGCATGGCGCTGAGAATTGTTGGCGCCGTAGCGTAAATTCGAACGCACTCTACTAGTTATCGAGAGTTCTGGGGTTCGATCCCATGCAGCGGTGCCGGAATGCAATTTTTTAGTCGCTATGCGTTGTTTAAAAAATAACGTGGAAAGAGCGATGACATCGTCCATTTACATTATCTCCACGTATTTGATATATATTAACCATTTCTATCGCCCTTTGAATTTATCAACTACAATTAAATAGCTGTTGCGTTAAATGCCACCAGATGACGCCATCTCAGTTGCTGAGACCATCAATACGTATTCGTGTAGTCAGATGCTGACTGATAAACCACGCAAGGCGCTGAGAATTGTTGGCGCCGTAACGTAAATTCGAACGCACTCGACTAGTTATCGAGAGTTCTGGGGTTCGATCCCAGCGGTGCCGCAATACAATTTTTCAGTCGCTATGCGTTGTTTAAAAAATAACGTGGAAAGAGCGATGACATCGTCCATTTACATTATCTCCACGTATTTGATATATATTAACCATTTCTATCGCCCTTTGAATTTATCAGCTACAATTAAATAGCTGTTGCGTTAAATGCCACCAGATGACGCCATCTCAGTTACTGAGACCATCAATACGTATTCGTGTAGTCAGATGCTGACTGATAAACCATGCATGACGCTGAGAATTGTTGGCGCCGTAGCGTAAATTCGAACGTACTCGACTGGTTAACGAGAGCTCTTGGGTTCGATCCCAGCGGTGCCGGAATACAATTTTTCAGTCGCTATGCGTTGCTTAAAAAATAACGTGGAAAGAGCGATGACATCACCCATTTAAAAAATAAAAAAAACAGCGTGTTGTGACGTATACTTTAATTTAACTTTCATTTTTAGTTCCTTTTTCTATGTAAATTTGAGTTCGTTCTCATTAGCACCTTTCAATCTTAACGTGATATCTTCTCTCTCACATGAATACGGTTGGCAGCACTTGAGGCCTGTGAGGGTGACGTATGCTTGTGATGATCAGAACAAGATGAGAGAGATATAATGACTAAGCAGCAGCTGTGTGGGTGGTGTGCGGAAGAAACTCGCTGTGATATGTGTTTGATGTCCTAGCATTCCGCTGTATAAAGTTATGTGATTTCGTAAATAGACGACGTAGTGGTGTTGTCTCAAGTTACTTAAAGTGATCGTGTTGTGCTGGACCTATAAAAGAAAAGTTTATGTAAGTGATTCTGTTTTCCATCTATGTTTCGTCTGGCCCTAAAAAGCGTTATGTGTCGTTAATGTAAAGTGACTTCAGCTATAAGATGCAACTAGTGCATCACATTTACACTTAGTTTAACATTTCTTCAGCCGGACTTTTGGAACTTAGCATAAAACCAAATCTCGCATAACGTAAAGGGTTGCGTTACAGCATCACCAACGCCTAGGGCCGCATTCAAGGGGCTATAGCCTAGGGGCCCACCATTACCAAGGGCCAAGGAGGCATGTCGCTACACTGCAAATAATACACAGCTTATATGTAGAGAGAGATAGAAGTTTATAACATAGTTTTAGTTTTGTCTCGTATGATTTTCTTTTGATCACAAACAGAGGCTGGAAGACAAACATATTTCAAGGCAGTGATTCACTAAGGATAAACATTTCATGTCGCTGTGTATACAGCGGGGTTGGTGAGATAGTCTCAGCTTTTTTTGCGCTTGGAACCGTTACTGATCGAAGTCCCCTGTGGCTTCATATTGTATAACGAACAAGATGCACCAAGAAAAGCAGTGGTAAACTATTAGAAAATCCAAGACAACATCTAAGAATCTTAATCTTTTACCTCATGTTTTTGTGAGAACAATGGAAAACATATGGGGACTTGTTATGAAAACTCTGCAGATAATTTACAAATTTGGAGAATGCACTACTGCGTTTTAATTATCACAACCATATTGCAACGGTTTTGAGTTATAACGGACTCATAATGATTATCCGTCATAAGCTCGGGGGGGGGGCGCACTCAGATGCTCTAGCCTAAGGGCCCACACAAAACCCTAGAATCCCACTAAGGTCTTAATCTGGTCTTGCCAACCCCATTCAAAATATCAACGCTGTGCATCATAAATGTGTAATGAATGTACAGCGTTGATGGTTTGAATGGCGTATCACCAACGCCATTCAAACCATCAAAGTTGTACATCTACACGGAAGTCCATTTCTTCCCTTCCATGATACGCCTTGTATGAGAAGAAATGGACCCGTATAGATGTATACAGTGACAAAAGCCACTCATATTGAGCACTTGTAAGGTACAGAATAAAACTTGGTGAGTTTATTCGCACAATTTACAAGAATTTATGTTCCTGTCTCAAGAGCAGTACGTGCGGTGATTTTTTAAAAATCCGACAATCATTTTGTTTTGAATAACCTGTAATAGAAATGAAAATATTTTTTAAGATTAAAAAAACAAAAAACAAACTAGGCTTTGAGCACTGCGTTTCCCACAAAACAATTAATCTACTCTATCAGTGAAAACTGATCACGCATTATCGGCTTAGCTTTTGATGATACGTTTTCCATTAAAATAATATATATATATATATATATATATATATATATATATATATATATACACTGCTGGCCAACCAAAATGCAACACTAAGAAGGACACGAGATAGCAAAGCCAGATTTACTGGACACATAACAACAGATACAAAGATGAAACGATTGAGCTTACAGGCCCGTGCGACTTGCGGAACACGCAGACAACAATAGTTCGTGTGGCCCCCATGGCTGGCAATAACGGCCGCTACAGGCCGCGGCATCGAACGAAAGAGGCTTTGGATGTGGGCTTGGGGTATGTCGGTCCAGGCTGCTTCCACACGTTGCCACAGTTCATATGGCGCAGCCGCGGATGGTGTTTGCCGGGCCGCTCCCTTGCCGATCAGCGAGCAGACGTATTCGACGGGCGACATATCGGGAGAACAGGCGGACCACGGCAGCAGTGACACCTGGTGGGCCGTGAATAATTGTTGCACGATGCGTGCCACGTGAGGGTGCGCATTGTCCTTTTGAAACGTGGCCGCCGGAAGGTCCTGCAGGTAAGGGAAGCCTACAGGCTCCAAAACTTCAGAGATGTAGCGATGGCTGTTGAGTGTACCGGCGATGCGTACCAGAGGGGTGCGGGTGTCATATCCAATTGCGCCCCAAACCATAACGCCAGGCGACGGACCGGTATGGCGATGCATAATGCAGGCGCCATACAGTCTCTCGCCACGGTGCGGCCACACGCGGATCTGACCATCGGGGTGTTGCAGACAGAAGCGGGAGTAGTCGGAGAAGACAATGTCGCGCCATTCCGTAGTCCAGGTGCAGCGTTGAACGGCCCACTGCCGCCGCACTCGCCGGTGGTGTAACGTCAATGGTAATCGGAGCAACGGGCGCCGTGCGACAAGTCCCCGCTCCTTCAGACGACGTCGTACGGTACATGCTGACACAGGTTGTTGCGCAACACACCCTAATTCCTGCGCTAACGTTCGTGATGTGGCGGTGCTAGCCGTCAATGCCCGCCGCACAACATGCCGGTCCTCTCGTTCGGTGGGGTGCCGCGGCTGCGGCAATCTCTCACGTCGGTCCGTCCGTCCCTCCTGCACCCACCGAATCCATACTCTCCTCATTGTGGCTGGATGTCGTCCCACACGGGCGCCGATGTCTCGGTACGATAAACCGCTGTCGCGATAAGCCACTATTCGTCCTCTGTCGAACTCCGAAACGTGCTGGAATGACTGTCGTATTTTGCGACGAGGCATCAGGAAACTTCCCACGCACAGGTCCGGCAGCACAACATACTTCCACTACTTACACCCCGCCTTCTGTGCACCTTTCTTATAGTGCTTCTCGGTGGCGTGCCGGGCGCACATGATTTGCATATGCCCTGCAGTGCTAATCGTTTGCATGTCCTCTCGCGGGCGAAGCATGCTGCGAATTTCAGGCCAATAGGATGCTTCCTTTTTGGTGTTGCACTTTGGATGGCCAGCAGTGTATATAAGACACAAAATATATTAAAAACACAAATCCAAAAAACATTCAACTCACCCACCCCACCAAACGACCAGTAAAAGCCGAAAGGAAGATATACATACTCAACCCTTGAGTATATATATATATATATATATATATTCTATAAAGATACCTAAGCAAAAAAAAAAATATACAAATATAATGGTTATTTTGCACCCTTCGTTCTAAATTCTAAAAATTTTTTCCTTAGTCTTCAGTTTTGCTCTTAAGTATATATATATATATATATAGTAATATAGTATATATACTCAATCTCTATATATAGTTCCTTTATTTAAGGTCTTAATAAATATATATAAACAAATTTACACCGTTTCATGATAAATTTTCCAGCCGTTAATCGCCGCAATTTTTCCAAAATAGACCAGTCACTAATGAATATTATTCCTTATGCAGTATTCTATGACATTCAGCGCTGTGAAGGTCGAATTGGAATAATTATTATGACTGATAGCATTGTCTGCTTTAATTATTACTTCACTTCAAAAGCTCTGAGTATGTATATCTGCAGTGGTAAGTTAACATTTTCATCTGCTGTGAGAATAGTAATAAAAATAGCGTTCTTGATTACAGCACCGGGGAATTCCAAAATACGTGACAAAGGATTTCCTTGGTGTTTGTGTTTCTCTTTCGTAATTTAAAATACTTTGGCTTTGGCGTTTAGTAAAAGATAGTACCGGCTCTTTACAACAGCCCCTTATTTAACGTATCCGGTCATGCGAAGCAGAAACCTGTTTGACCAGGGAGTGACGTTTTTATCCCTCAGGATACTTTCTTTAAACTAAAAAAAGAAAAAAAAATCGAAACAGTTTTTGAAAAAAAAAAAAAAAAAAGAGCCGTGAAGAGGTGCCAGCAGACAGATTTACTTTTTATCTCTCACAACCACGGTTACTTTTCCCGCTCCAATATTGAAACAGTTTGTTCTTTGTTCGCATCGATATAACATTTTAACTGAGGAACTTTCGCCGTTTTCTAGAATGACTTTGTTGACATTTGCTCACCACTGCAAAAAGCCATTGAATAGGATGCGTTTTAAAAATGGCATTGCAGATTTGTGACAAAATAATTACAGAAATCCTTATCTCGCCCAACTTGTTTGCGACCTCATTATCTTCGTCACATTATTTTCTAAAGTTCTTTCTCTCTTTTATTTTTGCTTTTTTCATCGCTGAAAGACAAATCAGCTTTCCACTTGCACGGTTTCTACGATGCAAAAGCTTTTAGGTTTGTTTTTGTTACTCTTTATATATGTGCATCCAGGTTACAAGCAGCTCCGAAACGGGGACGACAAAATACTGGGCAAGACATTCTACTGTTAAGAATGTCTTACGTTACAATATATACTACAAAACATACATGCGTAATAATATGCATATACGTTTACATTATGCTCGTATATCCATAGCAATTGAATACACTAGGAAGATTTAATTAATTAACTACATTAGTATTAGAGACAGATTTCCCAATAGGCCGACTAGGTCCGGGCCTAGGGCGGCAAAATTTAGGGGCGACAAATTTTAGTGGTAGTACAATTTAATAATTTTTTTAAAAGCCCATAAAAATAACGAAAGAAAAATTTTAAATTAAAATAAAAGTGAAAACTAACGTTTAGTTCGAAAGCTTCTGTACCCAAGATTTTGTTACAGAATTCCTGTGATCCTCTTTCTCTTCGACTTGAGAAACCATAGACAAACATACGTTTATCTGTTTGACTATGCTTAGGAGCTGAAATGAATAAAAACTGGGAGTGGAGAAACAAGTGGGGTGTAAACGTTGCTCATTGGAGCCCAATAAAAGTTTTCTTAGATAATTGAAGATCGCTTTGGGCTTTAAAGGGGAACATTTGCAGGATATTCACGCAAAGCTAACCGATCTCTCATAAGAATGAATACAATGGTAGGGAGCAGGGAAGGGTTGAATTTTAGCACCATCAGCTATTTCGTTTTCCTCCCAAACAGACCTCAGTGAAGGTAATACTTGACCACTTCGCTTTTCGCTTCATTATAAGTTGCAGACACTTTGTAAAAATTCTAAGAAAAGTTTAGGGGATGAGGAGAAGTACTTGATTGGCACATGCTCTCCTTATAGTGACAATCGCAGCCCCCAAAACTTCCGATACTGTTTTCTGGCTGTCCTTATTTCTACTGTTGATGTATTGAGTGTTGAATAGTTTGTTCACTGTAGAAGAAAAAGGTAATTTTCGTTTCTCAAGACTAATCTAACTGCAGTATGAGTGATGGAAGAAAGACAGCGAGTGGAGCTCTCAGTACAAAAAATAGCTACTGCTAAGAAATAAAAATTGCTAAAGAATTACGAAAATGTAAAAAAAAAAAGAAAAAAAAAAATGAACCTTTTATTGTTGTATGCATTGATCAACTACAGTGACCTACGAAGAAACCACTTCAGTTGATGTTGTTGCTTTAAATGCTACACGAAGAATAAACTTGAAGAAAAAACTAATCAAAATGCATGTTTGATTTTTGATCACGATGCAGAGCATCCTGCTGACAGTACTTGTTTAGTAAGTACAGAATGGAAAATAAATGACCATACCACTGATTCTTTACTTTTTCAAGGTATAAAGCAAAATTTAAAGGGAAGTAGGGCGGCAAACTCCTAAATCCGTCTCTGATTAATACTATAGTTAATTAATTAAATCTTTCAAGTAAATTCAACTTGACGGCAGCGTAAGACTGACCGCTGTTTAACTACATAACAACTGAAGCAAAAGCAGCATCCATTCCTCTCAATGCAACGCTCACTTGGAAGGTGAAAGAGACAATGGACGCAATTTCAGGAAGTTTTATTTCCTGTTTCTCCTCCGACGACATCCCCATTTCATTGCTCTTCTACCCCTCTCTGCAACTGTCCTCTAGAAATCTACTTATATGTGCGTGAGACCCACTCATTGCTCTATTTGCATAGAAGTAGGTCACCTGTTTTCAGTAAACAGGTGACCTATTTTCAATAACAACTGAAAAAAAAATCATTTTTGTTCTCGAAAACCAAAACTATATTTCAGCGATATTTCCTTGAGTGGGTGGCGGAGATATTCTCTTGCACAACTCTCTTGTTAAGAATTTGATGTAATCCCACCCTATTTCTTTTCTATCAACATTCTTCCACTAGCAAACAAGGATACCCCTGCGTTGTTGCAATTTCATCTCGTACACCACCATATCTATTCTTCCATTCCAGAACAGCGGGTAGTACATTTTCTGTGTTTCATGAAATATAGAAATTCAGTAACTGGTTAAAAGTGGTCGTCTTAGCTTTTATCTCCCTCCTCTAATCCGGGGATACCGAGATACCATCCTGAATGGAGATACAGGAGGGTTACCGGGAGGGTATCTCTCTCTCCCTCCTCAAATCCGGGGAAAAAGATACCTCCTGGTATAGCCGCGCCGGTGGCGCAGTGGTCTAAGCGATGACCTGTGATCATTCGTCCGAAAGGGGCCCGGGTTCGAACCCCGGTGAGGCATGAATGCTGTGCTTGTCTTACGGCACTGGCTCTTTTCCTTTCCTGGAACCAGAGACCCTAAATTAGGGACGGGCGACTGTTTATAGCCCATTGAGTTGCTCACGGTGGTCGTTAAACCTCCAATTAAAAAAAAAAAGAAAAAAACCTCCTGGTAACGTGCTGAGCCACCTCTTCTCCTAACGACGGCGACCACTCAACGAGCTTACGTCGAAATGTTTCGCAGGTATCTCCAGCAATGCCTCCTGCAAAGATGTCCATAATTCGTAATGGACATGTGCCCAAGCAACCTGTTCGATAGGGTTTAAATCCGGGCTTCTAGGAGACCACTGAAGCTTTTCAAATTCACTACAATGTTCTTGTAATAGACAGGTGGGACCTGTGGAACGGGCAATTATCTTGCTGGTACACTCCATTGCAACTGGAATGCATGATGAACATGAGTGGGTATTTTTTTGTGTGTGTGTTTTTTTTTATTGAAGGTTTAACGACCACAGTGAGCAACTAAATGAGCTATAAACAGTCAGTCCGTCCCTGATTTAGGGTCACCGGTTCCAGGGAAGGGAGAGAGCCAGTGCCGTAAGACAAACACAACATCCCGGACCCTTCTCGGACGAATGGTCATAAGCCAGCAATTATACCACTGCGACACCTAGACGGCTGAATGGGTGTAAATGATCGGCCAGGATGTCCACATATTTTGGGACACTCTAAGTAGACTTTACAAGTACCAAAAAAAAAAAAAAAAAAAAAAAATGCGTTCCAGCTGAAGACACCCCACACCATCACTGAGCCACCAAAAACCTGTTACTCTTCCAACTTAACATGAAGAGTCCATGGCGTCATGAAGTCGATACCAGAGCCACACTCTGCCATGAGCTAGATGCCATCTAAATCTGGATTAATCATTCCAGGCTCTCCGCTCTCAGTCCTCTGTGATCCAGTGTCGATGCGCTTTTGCTCAGGCAAGGCGCTGAGCCCGGTATCGTGCTGTTATCAGTGAGACTTTCGTGGGCCGACTGCGCCTGAAACCCAGCCATTTAAGAGTACGTTGCACTGACATGGCGACTTCATCCACTGTTCATATCGGTGGTGATTTGTAATACTGTCTTGCGCCTATCAGTTCGAACAATGAGGTCCAAACGGCGTAAACCATCAGCTGTCAAGGCTCTCACATCTTTGCAGCTCATTCGGGAGATCTTTTGCCAGAATTTTCGTTTTTCCGATACACGCACACTCTGGACACTGTAGAATGGGAAAACTGCAGTGTGTTGATGACCTGAAATCTAATTCTTTGTCAAAAGCACCCAGATCACGCGTCTTACCTATCACGCCTGTAATCGATCACTAATGGGGAAGCTGTGGGCAATAGTTGTCACAGTTTCGACCTGTTACAGATTACCTGAAATATTATACTGTATCATCATCATCATCATCATTGTCAACCATTATCAATCCACTGCTGGACGAAGGTCTCCCCAAGTTTCCTCCACAACGGTCTGTCTTGTGCCAGTCTCCTCCATGTCACCCCTGCATACTTTCGAATTTCATCCACCCATCTCCCATGTGGTCTTCTTCTGGGTCTTTTCCTGTCCCTTGGAATCCAATCTAAAATTTCGGCTGTCCATCGATGATCTGTCCTTCTGGCAGTATGTCCAGCCCATTGCCATTTCAGGGATTTAACTCTGATCATGATGTCTTCCACTCTTGTCATTTTTCGGATCCACGAGTTCCTCTTCTTATCTCTCCTGGTTACACCAAGCATGCACCTCTCCATGCTTCTTTGAGTTGTCTGCAGCCTTTGTATGTCTCTTTTAGTTAAGGTCCACGTCTCTGCACCATACGTAAGCACTGGAAGGATGCATTGATCAAACACTTTTCTTTTAAGACATAATGGCATATTGCTCTTGAAAATTATGCTGTTTCTTCCAAAAGCTCTCCAGGCAAGTTTTGTACGCCGATTAATTTCTTCATCAATGTGACCCTCACTTGATATCTGTTGTCCAAGATAAACGTATGTGTCTGTTATCTCCAGCTTTTCTCCATCAATCGATAAATCTTCATTTCTTGTAAAAGCATTGAACATCACTTTTGTCTTCTGAAAGTTCATTTTTAATCCCACTTCTTTACTCTTGTCAGCAAGTTCCTGGATCATACTCTGCAGCTCTGATGGGGTAGTTGCAAAAATGACTACGTCATCAGCAAAACGAAGGTGGGTTAGATAATCTCCATTAATCTTTATCCCCTTGTTTTCCCAGCTCAGCGACTGAAAAACACCCTCCAATGTGGCATTAAAGAGCTTCGGAGATATGGTGTCACCTTGTCTCACTCCCTTTCCAATTTTTACGTGTGTTGTATTTTCAAACAGCCTAATCTTTGCACTTGCATTTTCATAGATGTTATTAATAATATTAATGTATGCATCTTCAATACCGCAGGTTTTCAGAGCCATTGTAACTGCTGACGGTTTCACCGAATCAAAGGCTTTTTCATAATCGATAAAAGCCATGCACAATGGAAGTTCATATTCCCTCGCTCTTTCAATTAGTTCTCTCAGCACGTGGATATGATCTATTGTGCTGTAGCCACTCCTGAATCCAGCTTGTTCTCTCGGTTGAGCCATGTCTAGTGCTACCTTCAAGCGGTGTGAAAGAACTTTAGTGAAGATTTTATAAACTACTGATAGGAGGCTGATAGGTCTGTAGTTTCCGAGATCCTCAATGTCACCTTTCTTATGTAGCAGGATCATTGTAGCGGTGTTCCAATCCTCAGGAATCTTTCCTTCATTAAGGCATCGAGTGAAAATTTGGGCGAGTACTGTTTCGATTTCTCCACTTGCTTCTTGTATGATGTCTACAGTAATTCCATCTTCTCCTGGAGCTTTTCCTCGCTTCATGTTCTTGATTGCATGTGCAACTTCTGCTGGAAGGACTGGAGGAACTCTGGTACTGGTATCTTTCATGATGTCTGGAGTGCATATATCATCCCTTTCATATAATTTGGAGTAGAAATCTTTCACTCTTGTCAAGATTTCTGCCTCTATTTCTTGTTACAGAACCATCTTCTTTTTCTCAGTGTCATAATCTGTTTTCTTCCCTTACTGAGATGTCCCTTTGCTATCTTTAGGCTTTGGTTGTTTTCAATTGCTTTCCTCACTAGTTCACAGTTGAATTTCCTTACGTCTTCAGTGATACTTTTTCTTACTGTCTTGCATAGCTCTATATATTCCACTTTGGAAGTCACATCTTCTTTATTTGTCCTCATCTCTCTTCTTTTTTGCATCAACATTTTGGTTTTTCCTGATAATTTGTTCACATGCAACTTGTTCTTAGACCCAGCTAATTTTGTTGCTGTTTCCATAAGAGCTTTGGTTATTTTTCTGTTAACTTCAGAGATGTCCACTTCTTCCGATGTTAGGCCTTCTAAAGCAGAGAACCTGTTCTTCAGTTCTAACTTGAAGGTATTATGGTGTTTTTTAAGGTTGGTTATGTCAATAGATTTTGTTTGTCTTATGAGCTTGCCACGTTCAAGTTTGGTGTTGAGGTGCATCTTACATCTCACCAATCTATGGTCACTACCTGTGTTGAACTTGTTTAGCACACTGCAGTCTTCTATGACGAATTTTTTGTTACACATAATAAAATCAATTTCACTTGTCGTCCCATTTGGATGTCTCCATGTCCATTTCCTGTGTGGCTTTTTCTTGAAGAAGGAGTTCAAGATGAAAAACCCTTCTGCCTCTGCAAGCTCTACGAGAGTATTTCCACGCTGGTTTCTGTTGCCGTGACCGAATTTACCTACTGAAGTTTCATTCTGTTGCCGTTGCCCTATTTTTGCATTGAAATCTCCCATAATTATTTTCAAGTGCTGCTTACCTTTATTATTTAGATGACAAATTTCCTCATAAAATTCTTCAATTTCTTCTTCAGGATGACTTGTGGTGGGTGCATAAGTTTGAATAATCTGAGCCTGGTATCTTTTCGAGAGTTGGATAACAAGTCGTGCAGCTCTGTCAGAGGAACTTTCAACTTCTACAACTTTATCCTTCAGTTTCTTGTTTATTATAAATCCAACACCACTAGTTCTGCCAGTATCTGTCCCACGATAGTAGAAGAGATGTCCACTTTTCAGTTCGATGAGATCTTCTCCTTTTCTCCTTACCTCACTTAGCCCCACGATGTCCCACTTGATCCTTTGTAGTTCCTCTTCCAATTCAAGAAGCCTTGAATCAGAAGATAGGGAGCGTCCATTGTAAGTAGCCAAGGTCAGCATCAGATGGCAGCCTAGTCCGGTCCTCCGGGGATTCTTAGCACCCTCTGCCTTCATGTCGCACTGGCCGCTGCCTTGGCCAGGTACATTCCAGCTGCCGGAGACTGAGGGCCAAGATTTAAGTTGTGGAATCATTTTGGAGGGGTTTGGCCATAACTCACCACGCTGGCCAAGCGGGTTGGTGAGTGTGGGATAGAATTTCCTCTGATCCCGATGGTATAGTTATACCGCTATGGGCGGTCGCCAGAGCCCCTTTAGTGGGAACAGGATGCACCACGAGAAGGCGGGGTTGACATTTGTCAAGGAGAGGCTATGATGTTACGCATCACCTGACCTTACATCCCTTATACTGTATATACATATATATATACATTCATCATATTTGTCGACATTGTTAGTTCGCTGCTGGATGCAGATGTCCACAAGTTTCTTTCACAACGGTCTGTCTTGAACGAACCCGTCTCCTCCATGTCACTCCTGCATGCTTTCGAATTTCATCCACCCATCTCCCACGTGGTCTTCTTTTGGGTCTTTTAAATATGTCTAGCCCATTGCCATTTCAGGGATTTTACTCTGATCATGATGTTTTTCACTCTTGCCATTTTCCTTACCCACGAGCACGAGTCCCTCTTCTTATCTTTCCTGGTTACACCAGGCCTGCACCTCTCTCTCTCTCTCTCTCTCTCTCTCTCCTTTGGACGAAGGTCTCTCCAAGCCTCTTCCACAACAGTCTGTCTTGTGCCAGTCTTCTCCATGTTACTCCCGCATACTTTCGAATTTCATCCACCGATCTTCCATGTGATCTTCTTCTGGGTCTCTTCCTGTCCGTTGTAATGCAATCTAAAATTTCTACTGTCCATCGATGGTCTGCATACCGAGTGATCACTGACAAGTCATCCTGAAAGAGACATTAAAGAATTTTATGAGGAAATTCATCATCTAAATAATAAAGGCAGGCAGAACTTAGAAAATCATTATGGGAGATTTCAATGCAAAAATAGGGCAACAGCAACAGAACGAAACTTCAGTAGGTAAATTCGGTCATGGCAACATATACCAGCTTGGAAATACTCTCGTACAGTTTGCAGAGGCAGAAGGGTTTTTCATCATAAACTCCCTTTTCAAGAAAAAAGCCACAAATGAAATGGACTTGGAGCCATCCCAGTAGGTTGTCAAGTGAAATTGATTTCATTATGTGTAACAAGAAATTTGTCATGGAAGACTGCAATGTGCTAAACAAGTTCAACACAGGTAGTGACCATAGAATGGTAAGATGTAAGACGCACCTCAATGCTAAACTCGAGCGTGGCAAGCTCATAAAACAAAGTGTATTCATGACCAACCTCAGCAAATATCATAATACCTTCAAATAGGAACTGAGGGACAGATTCTCTGCTCTAGAAGGTCTAACGTCGGAAGACATGGACATCTCTGAAGTTAACCGAAAACTAACTAAGGCTCTTATGGAAACAGCAACAAAATTAGGTGGTCCTAAGAACAAGTTGCATATGAACAAATTATCAGGAAAAACCAAAGTTCTGATGTAGAAAAGAAGAGAGATGAGGACAACTAAAGGAGATGTGACTTCCAAAGTAGAATACATAGAAATATGCGAGACAGTACGAAAAAGTATCACTGAAGATGTAAGGGAATTCAACTGTGAACTAGTGAGGAAAGCAATTGAAGACAATCAAAGCCTGAAGAGAGCAAACGGACATCTCAATAAGGGAAGAAAACAGATTAAGGCATTGAGAAAAGAAGATGGTTCTATAACAAGAAATAGAGGGGACATTTTGACAAGAGTAAAAGATTTCTACTCAAAATATATGAAAGGGATGATACATATACTTTAGAGTCTAGACATTACGAAAGGTACCAGTACCAGAGTTCATCCAGTCATCCCAGAAGAATGGAATTACCATAGACATTATACAAGAAGCAAGTGGAGAAATCAAAACAGTACTCGCCCAAGTTTTCACTCGATGCCTTAATGAAGGGAAGATTCCTAAGGATTGGAACAATGCTACAATGATCCTGCTACATAAAAATGGTGACATTGAGGATCTCAGGAACTACAGACCTATCAGCCTCCTATCAGTAATTTATAAAATCTTCACTTAAAGTTCTTTCACACCGCTTGAAGGTAACACTGGACATGGCTCAACCGAGAGAACAAGCTGGATTCAGGAGTGGCTACAGCACAATAGATCATATACACGTTCTGAGAGAACTAATTGAAAGAGCGAGAGAATATGAAATCCCATTAAGCATGGCTTTTATCGATTATAAAAAGCCTTTGATTCAGTGAAACCATCGGCAGTTACAATGGGTTTGAAATCCTGCCTTACTGAAGATGCGTACATTAATATTATTAATAACATCTATGCAAATGAAAGTGCAAAGAATCGGCTATTTGAAAATACAGCACCCATAAAAATTGGAAAGGTAGTGGAACACTTTGCGCCCATGGCAGGCGCATTAATGTATTACAACATGCAGCACGTATGCTATAAATAAAGAAGAAACTTCAGCGCTGACGTCAAGCAGCATATCCTGCGTGTTACCAAACCTTTTAACAGGGACATTCAACGCAAATGATTATGAGATTGAAAAAAAAAATTTTTATTCTCGAAGAACCAAAAACTACGACCTTCTACTCAAAACACCACTTAACACATAGTACATGGGTATCAAGAAGCCATGGCAATTAAAATAGCTTTTAGCACACTTTCCTTCCTTCATATATAACAATGTAATTCCTTTCAACTTCCTTGGTTTGAGGGGTCATCCTGTACCACAAGGAAATTTCAGCATCTTAACAAAAATGGGCCAATTAGAAATGCTCCAATTGACCTCTAGGAGATAAATTGGGCAAGCCAGGAAAATGGAGGACCAATTAGAAATGCCTGAATGGGCCAGTTATTCCATGAAATTCCACCATTCTGTTTTTTTTTTTTTTTCCTAGCAACGTTTCTCTACCCAGTGACATTTTGTGGCGCAATGCGCAGTAACTTAAAAGCATGCCAAAAAATCGAGTTACTCGAAGCCAAAGCGAGAAATCTTCATTGGTCCATACGATTCAGTATACCTAACTTATTTTTGAAAATTTCGTCTGAAGTGCTTTTACAGCACAGCGACTGTTATCGTTTTTTAACCAGAGAATCGGTACACACTGTAAATAGCTGCTTCTCACATAAAAGTTCAAGACCTTATAAAAAAATTATACGAAACTTCGTGAAATTTTCTACACATGCGTATGCTAGAAAACTAAAGTGCCAGTAAAAAAAAAATATAATAATAATAGAAAAAAAATGTGCATCTTCCTGAAGTTGAAATACTCACAAAGTTATAGCTTTCAGTGAAATGCCTTTTTCAGGTATACTGACCGTCGTAAAAATAACGCTTCTGCGTAAGTGCATTTTGTAGGCACGATCGTCATTTGAATAGAAGTTTTTTTTTTCTTTTAATCACCAAAGTTTACGAAACGGCAGCAGGTGTGATGACGGGGAAGGAATAGCGTAGTGGTGAACCTGGGTTCTGTTTTCGCTGGATGCTGTGTTTGTTAATTAAGGCTTTAGCTCTTACTCTTTCGCGAAACCAGTAGCTCTAAATTAGAGACGGACAGACAGCATCCTTCAAGCTTTAGATGTTTATGAGGGTCATTAAACCACGAAAAAGAAATGCATATACATATATTTATAACCTACAAAGCAGAGACTTAAACAAAAAAAATTTTTAACTATGACAAAAAATAAAAATTAAAACTCAAAACCCAACAGTCAAGAGAATAAAAATAATAATAAATAACAAAACCAGAATGCAGAAAGTGTCGAGAATGCCGAGCCTTGGCTTTATCAAGGACCAGCAAAACTCTGTATTTTCCCACTTCCACAAAGACCTAGTTGAAAATGGGTTTCTTTCTGCAAAGTCATAGATGCAAGTATAAGCCCCCCCCCCCCCAATTTTTTTTTATTTTAATTTTACGTAACCGCCCTCAAAGGTGCGGAAAATAAGTAACTAAGCAAAAGTTTTAGCATACATCTATCACTTTCCTGGCCCAACCCATACTCATCATCTCCCACAAAAAACAGAAAAACGTTGTCAAAAATCTCACAAAAAATGTGAAAAGGCTTGAGCAACCTACAGAAAACTATACAGTTTCAGCACGTGGTTAAGCAACCAGACCGCCCAAGTGAAGTTCCTAACGTGAACCAAAGAAAATAAAAAGCACTTAAAAAAGTCATTCCCTGGGGAAAAAAACACTTCCAAAAATAAAAATAAAAGAATAAAAAATTATAACAGAGACTACGGTAGTAAATAGGAATGTTTTACATACAGCTAGCTCCCACGAAAAAACGGAATGCCAGAAGAACAAAAAAAAAAAAAAAAAAAAAACGTGATATAATGCTTTGGAAAAGGTACTTAAAGTTAAAAATAAAAGTTGCAATATTTACAAAGTATTCTAGGAATGCTTTAAGATTACAATAACAGAAAATTTGTTCCAACCAACTCCGATCACCACGAGGTCGAGTGCCCAGCTAACAGCTCTAATAAACAGCAGAAAAACGAGCTCATGCCCAGAGTAAATGAAAGAAAATTTTTAAATAGTTAGAATACAAGTTGCACTAATGCCGAACAAGAAAAATAATAAATTTTAAGCATAACGAAAACGATTAGAACAAGATAAAGTACCTGCACAAGAACATGGGTTGGACCAGGAAAGTGATAGATGTGTGCTAAAACTTTTGCTTAATTACTTATTTTCCGCACCTTTGAGGGCGGTTACGTAAAATAAAAAATTGGGGGGGGGGGCTTATACTTGCATCTATGACTTTGTGCAGAAACCCATTTTCAACTAGGTCTTTGTGGAAGTGAGAAAATGCAAAGTTTTTGATGGTCCTTGATAAAGCCACGGCTCGGCATTCTCGACACTTTCTGCATTCTCGTTTTGTTATTTATTATTATTTTTATTCTCTTGCCTGTTGGGTTTTGAGTTTTATTTTTATTTTTTGTCATAGTTAAAAAACTTTTTTGTTTAAGTCTTTGCTTTGTAGGTTGTTTGTTTTGAGAATTCATCACCGCTGCGTTGCGCGTCATGATCTTCAGAATGTAAGTTTAAAAAAAAAAAAAAAAAAAAATTTGTTTTTTAAATTTTAACTCTGCTTTTATTTTGGATATATATATTTATACGTATATATGAAGTCTAATCACAAGAAGCAATATATGTAATTGTTTAATACGATATATTTCTGAGGTTATAACTAGAATTTTACTGAAATATTTCTGGGTTAAATAATAATATGTACTATTTCTTTCTGCAGGAAAAATTTTAAGCTCAAAATTTTGAAAAATTAAGATCAGTGGGTCGAAAGAAATGTAAGTGACTGATGGCAAAAAGATGTCATAGCATTTGGTGGACCAAAAGGACACATAATCAAGGAAGCTATTGAATGAATGTGTATGTAGCAAAAGAACAGCTCTACGCAGGGATGTATATAGAATACTTTGGGGAGGGGGGGCGAAAAGTTGAAGTTGCGTTTTTATTAAATTAAGGCATTGTTTTCTGATGTAAGTCGCATTTTTACCAAAAACTTAAAAAAATGAAACTCTTTCGTGGGCAGGGGCCAAGACCACCTGCCTCTCTAAATAAGCCTCTGGTTCTACATGTTTATACTGGTGTCAGTCAAACACGACTGAAAACAAAAGGAACAAGAAAGATGACACCGAATTTTCGGGTGTAATAAGCACGTCTTTTCAATCCGTTCTGATGCAAATTAAATTTATCAGAGCTATTCAAAGTCAATGGAACCTGTACGGAAAACAATAGTATCTGACTGAAGAAAGAAGTTTTTTAATCGGGTTTTTGATCTCTCAGATATTGTTGTAAACGGAATCGTGAGCTTACGCCCTCTGGTTGCAGACTTGTGCGTTAAGAAAAACATGAATTTATATGAGAAACATTTCGCACCGGAAACGCTCTCCAACACAGAAAGAAATTCTCAAAACGGACTCTTAGAAACAGAGATATCGAGAAAAATAAGATGTGACTTTACGTCCCCTGGAGCGAAAACTATGCATTATTTTAGGAAGAAAGTATTTTCAAAAGGTTTATCCATATCAGCCGTATCGGTCCAAGAAAAAAAAAAAATTAGTCGAGTTTTCAGGAGCCCAGATTTTGCTACAAATACCTCAGAAGCAGGAATTAACACTTATGCCCCCTGGTGGCCAAACCATTCTTTACCAAACATTAGAAATTATATGAAAAATATTTTCCGTCAGGTGTTGTATGCGATACAGGAAGAATTTTTCAAATCCGAGTTTTAGAAGCAGAAATAACGCAGAAAACGCAATTTATCTTTGTGCCCCCTAGCGAAAAATCAATGATTTACTTGAAAATTTTAAATTTACAGGAAAAACATTTTGCATCGGAAACACTATTCAACAAACAAGGAATTTTTAAAATCGGACTCCTAGAAGTAGAGATATTGACAAAAATAAGATATACATCTACGCCCCCTGGCGTAGAAACCATGCATTATTTCAAGAAGAAAATGTTCTTCAAAGGTTTGTCGACATAAGTAGTATAGGTCAACAAAGGACTTTTTTCAATCGAGATTTTAGAAGTTCATATTTTCCTGCAAATACATCAAAAGCGGAAATTAAGGCTTACGCCACCTGGTGGTCAAACCATTTTTACAACAATTTGAAATTATGTTCAAAGGATTTCCCATCAGGAGCTGTATCCAGTGCAGAAAGAATTTTTCAAATCGGAGATTTAGAAGCAGAGATATAGGGGAGAAATCAATTTACTTTTACGCCCCCTAGCGGAAAGTCTATGAATTACTTGTAAAATTCTGAAATTATATGAAAAATATGTCACATTGGAAACACTATCCAACAAAGAAAGAATTTTTCAAATCGGACTCCTAGAAGTAGAGATATTGACAAAAATAAGATGTACATGTACGCCCCCTGGCGTAGAAACCATGCATTATTTTAAGAGGAAAATGTTTCTAAAAGGTTTGTCGACATGAGTAATATCGGTCTGCAAACGACGTTTTTTTCGATTTAGAATTTGGAAGCTCATCTTTTGCGGCAAATACATCAGAAGCGGATATTAAGAATTACGCCCTCTGGTGGCTAAACTATTTTTTACAAAAATTAGAAATCATGTGGAAACGATTTCCCATCAGGTGCTGTATGCGGTGTAGAAAGATTTTTTCAAATCGAAGATTCAGAAGCAGAGATATAGGGGGAAACGCAATTTACCTCTACGCCCTCTAGCGGAAAGTCTAGGAATAACTTAAAAACTTTGAAATTATATGAAAAACATGTCACACTGAAATCACTATCCAACAACGAAGGAATTTTCAAATCGGACTCTTAGAAGTAGAGATATTAACAAAAATAAGATATATATCTACGACCCCTGGCGGAAAAACTGTGCACTATTTTAAGAAGAAAATATTCCGAAAAGGTTCATCGATGTGAGTGGCATCAGTCCACTAAAGAAGTTTTTCAATCGATATATTAGAAGCTCAGATTTTATGGTAAATGCATCAGAAGCCAAGACTAACGATTACGCCCCCTGGTGGCCAAAGTACTCTTTACCAAAAATTTGAAATTATATACAAAATATTTTTTACCAGGAGGTGTATCCGCTGAAGAAAAAAATTCAAATAGGAGTTTTAGAAGAAGAGTTATCGGGGAAAATGTAATTTAATTTTATGCCCCCTAGCGGAAAATCTATGAGTAATTTGAAAAAGTAACTACATCTAAAATACTCTTCGACATAAATAGAATCGAAAGATAAAAGATATTTTTCAATCGGATGTTTAGAAGCAAATATGTGGAATAAAACGTATTTTTGAATTCGACATCATCTGCATTTACGCCCTCTAGCGGCGAAATTGTACATTGTAAAAAAAAACAAAAACGAAATAAAGGATCATCATTCGCATATTTCAAGCTTCCCAACGCAAAAAGAATTTTTCAAATGGGACTAATAGTTGCAGAGATATCGTGGGTACAGACGAACGACGGACGGACTGATGGATGGGGGACAAACCGGTAACATAAACACAATCTTTTTTTACAAAAGACGTACTAAAAACTGTGGACGAAACACCATTTGACAAGTCGTGACCGGTGCAGAATTCCTCGCCTGGTTAACGAAAACAGATTTCAAACAAGGCAGGAACTTCTCCAATCTGTTAATAATGGACCTCATACATCTATATCTGAAAGAACATTGCGTAGGGATCTTCGTCGAATGAATATCTGGAGTCGAGTTACAAGACTCAAACTAATGCTAACCACAGCTCACACACACAAAAAAGCTCGATTAGCTTGGGTCTGATAAATCCAATTATATGGCCTGATAAATCCAAATTTTGCCTATACTCAAATGACGCAAGGGTCAACAGGAGGTCTAAAGAAACATTCAATCCTGAGTGCTAAAGAATCATTCAATCCTGGAAGTCTGGAGGTCTAATTCAACAGGAGGTCTAAAGAAACATTCAATCCTGGAGGTCTAATTCAACAGGTCTGATAAATCCAATTATATGGCCTGATAAATCCAAATTTTGCCTATACTCAAATGACGCAAGGGTCAACAGGAGGTCTAAAGAAACATTCAATCCTGAGTGCTAAAGAATCATTCAATCCTGGAAGTCTGGAGGTCTAATTCAACAGGAGGTCTAAAGAAACATTCAATCCTGGAGGTCTAATTCAACAGGTCTAAAGAAACATTCAATCCAGGAGGTCTAAAGAATCATTCAATCCTGATTTTGCCTATGCTCAAATGGCGTAGGGTCAACAGGAGGTCTAAAGAAACATTCAATCCTGAGTGTATTCAAAAAGTTCTTGACAAAGGAGGTTGGTATGTAATGCTGTTGGGTTGTTTTAATGGTGTGAGTTAGGTCCACTAGTAAAGGTAAAGAATACTATAAATCAGCATGCTTACAAATAAATTTTAGACAATCATATGTTTCGTTTTGCACGATATTTGCAGGATTCTGATCAAGTAACTTATTCGATTTACCAGGATGATAACTATAGGACACATAGAGCTAAAACAATTATGGATTCGTGTGAAGAGCATGATACAACTTTGGGACAGATGAGCTGGCTGTCCAGCTAAATCGCCAGATTTAAATCCTATCGAGAATTTATGAGACCACCTTGAACGAAGTGTAAAAACCAAACTTCAGCATCCCAGGAATCTCAATGAATTGCGAGAAAAACTGTTCTTAAGATGGTCAAAAATTGATTCAAGTTATTTAAATCACCTCGTTGAATCTCTTCCAGCAGGAATTAATGCTGTGATTTCTGCACGTGGTGATGTAACTAAGTACTAAAAGTAAATTACTGGAGGTGACTTATTTTTCTCTGGTGTCTGTATTATGAATATTATTAAAAAAAAACTGTTAGTGTAGGAAGTGCCAACTTTTTTGAAGAAAGCCCTCCCCTCCTGGATACACCTTTATCGTGACATAACTTTGCCTCTACACATTTCGCGAGCCACAGGATCTTACTAAGCATCTTGTTTCTACGTGGTACGTTTTTTTTTTTTTTACTATTTCTTATGCTCGCACCAAATGCATCATCAGTATAATAGAAATTCCTCTGGTGTTATCAAAAGTCTTTTTTGTTTTTTTTCACGTAGACATAGCATAGAAATTTAAATAAAGACACTCTCTCCCGAGCGTCGCATCTACCACTGTGCCCTTACCTATGTCCATATCTATAGAGCCGGCCTTACTACTTCGGCAGCCCTAGGCAAAGATTTACTTCGGCGGCCCCTAATAGTATTTTTAACTGAAATACGTGCATGATGTTTAATTGTTAAAATATCAGCTTTCAATTATATTCGAGTAACGTATTTTTCCCTCAAAGACATCAGGAAACTAAAATTTGAAAAAATGCACAAAATTTTTATTGAATACACACTATATTGACAAAAGTCTCCGGACACCTAGAAGAGAAATGCAACGTAGCATTTATTGACATACATTAGTACGGTGTCGGTCCCCCTTTGGCCTTAATGCATGCACTGATATTTGGAGACATGCTTTCGACAAGGTTTTGGAACACAGCGATAGGTATGCGCTTCCATGCAGTACATAATGTTGCCGCTAACTGTTGCTTAGTAGTATTCCTTGATTCCAGACTTCTTATGCGGCACTCTAATTCATCCCATAGGTGCTCTTTGTGATTAAGATCAGGGCTCTGTGCTGGCCAGTCCACACACAATACAGAATTATCGTCAAACCACGCCGTAACAGTCCTTGCTTTATGGCTTGGTGCATTATCCTGCTGGTACCAACAAGGCTCGGTTCCATAGTATTGCCAGAGTTGGTTGGGCATAATTGCCCATAATATCGAGGTAGAGGAGCTGGTTAATAGGTTTGTACACGATAACCAATGGGCCGAGACCATTCCACGAAAAACACACCAACACGAGTACACTGCCAGCTACAAACTTGGCCGTAGGAACAGTAAACTGTGGAATATAACGTTCCTCCGGCTGCCGCCATACCCACACACGGCCATCAGACTGATGAATGGTGTATCTGGATTCATCAGTCCATAGGACCTGTTTCCATTGATCTATGGTCCACGATAAATGTTCTTTACACCATGCTAAACGACGAATAGCATTCCGAGTGGAGATGAAAGGCTTATGAGCAGCCGCACGACCACGGTAACCCATGGAATGAAGTTCTCTGCGAATGGTACGTGTACGTACCGAGGTTTCAGCATTTTTACTCACTTGTACACTGAGGTCTTGTTCAGTACTCCGTCGAGTAGCTGTAACGACTCTCCTGAGGCTTCAACGTCCTATATCACTGATTTTCTTTGGTCTGCAGGTACGTTTTGCTGCTTCAGGCACGCCATGTGTCTTCCACTTATTCAGTACATCCACAACAGTTGACTTGCGGGTATGTTTAAACTCCTCTCGGTTTCTTTTATGGACAACCCACTAATATACGTATATATAGAAAGTGTGTATAGAAGTTTACCCCTCAGACTGTTTATTGTGCCTCAAAAAAGAATTAGTGTTTGTTCGTGCTCATCAAATTTGACGCGACAGACAATACCTGAAGTACCGTTGTTTAAGAGCATTTAAAACTGCCTCCTTTACAAAAGAAAATTCTTCGTTTTGTCTGCGTTCCCACAAAATACAAAAGCCCAGCTCTTCATTTGGAGACGAGAACCTATTCGAGGTCATAATGATAGAAGGCGAAAATATGTTGTACAGTCAGTTGACCCACCATCTGTTCGTGCAATCGGGGACCAAGGAGGTTAGAAGAGAAAGATGGCATCAGCAGCCGCATCAGGTGAAGCCAAATCTGATCGTCTGGTTTCTTGCGCCCTCCGAGTGGGGAGAGTTCAGTGACGTGACGTCACTTACTGAAGACCTGTTCTGGAGCACAGGTTTATAGCAGCCGTCTTTTACTCTCTGCAGCAGTACTGGAAGGTCAACAAGTCTTCCACAGCTTTAGCAAGGCTGTGATTGGTTAATACGTAATATGCACTTCCGCTCGACGAAACATAATTTTGTTGAATTTTTTTAGAAAACACTAAACAGTATTTCAGAAACTTTTTGCAAATTTTTAGTTATGTGCATATATATTTCGGTCTCAATTTTTCCTGACTTTACAGTGTACATGCTGCACAAGTGCGTCTAAAACCTCTTCAAAGTCAACGATTTTCCCATAGAAAAGTACAGAAGCAGCCCAAATTGGGCATACACAGCTGATACGAAGTGAAGCCCACGGAAAACGCAAGGCTTGCGGCTGATGCCATGTCTCTCCCTCCTAACCTATTTTAACTCAGAAATCGATTGAAAAAAAAATTGTTGGCATTTTTTAAATTGATTAAAAAAAACCTTAAAATAAATTTTACATGTTTTTGTTACTTTTATAAGACAATTGAGTTGGAAATTCACACAGTATCTGTGTATTGTATATAATAATGTCGCACCTACAAAAGCAAAATAAATGAAATAAATAATTATCTAGAGAAAAAGAAAATTCTGTAATTAACGATAATTTGCTTCATTTTAGCATTTCAGGCATCTCACCGTGCCGGAAAATCTGACTGAATGAAATTGAAATTAATTAGACTTAAATACTTTGAAAAATGCATGGGTTTTTAATTCAATTAAAAATTTCCGGAATTCCCAATAATTTTTCAAGTCGGCGCCTATGTTCACACTGAATATTTGGAATGGTATAAAATGTCAGAACAGTATTTACAGAAAAATTAAACATTCTTAACATCTGACTCCAGCGTAACTTTATTTTATTTAAACTTGCCCAAATTTAGCAACTTCCATGATTCATGAAAATTGTTGACAGTAACCAAAATTTGAAAGAAAAAAAAATACTGAATGTTAAAAATAAAGCAAATTTTACATTCCGTTTGAAAATTTTAAGGGCTTCTTTCCAAGTCTGTTCTACCTACGAGTAATCCTATCACCGCTAAGGCACTTTTCTTCTTAGAGCTATCACTGGTGGTGACACAACGGCCACAATGATTAATGACAGAAATTTCCTTTCGCACGCTTCCCATACCTTGCTAACTCTCAAACATTTCCTTACAAGACATGGCTCATGAAGTTGACGATACGCCACGACTAGGTAGTTTTTCCTTTGTCTTGCCAGTTTAACTTGCACAAACTGCTGCACTCAGAGGTAACTAAGGCTTACGAATTCTCGCTATATTAGGGTATGCAAAAGTTTCCGCCGCCCCAGCTAGCGTGCGCTGCAGGGGTCTAAGCGGCCGACGACCAGTGCTGTCAGTTCGTACATGAAGCCAAGCATTTTATTGTTATTCATGTTTAATTTAGGGAAAAGTGTGAGTGAAGCAAATGGTTCAATATGTCAGGCGTATGGCGAAACGGTTATGGTTGAGCGGACGTGTCGAGAATGCTTTGCCAGGTTTAAGAAAGGTGATCTAAGCTTGGAAGACAAGCCACGTGCAGGTAGACCGCAGGAACTCGCAGACGAAGAGCTGGAATCGCTGTTGCAAGAGGATGCCACACAATCGACCACGCAACTGGCGAAACGTTTGAAAGTGGCTCAATCGACTGTGGTACGGCATCTACAGGCTTTGGGGAAGATCCAGACGATTGGTAAGTGGGTTTCACATACTTTAACGGAGCGTAATATTGGTCAACGAGTGGGCATCTGCAAGTCGTTACTGAATAGGTTTCAAGGGAAGAATATCTTGTGGAAGGTTGTCACCAGGGATGAACAACGGGTCTATTGCGACAACCCCGTACGCAAGCGATCCTAGGTCGACCCAAGCTACCTATCAACATGCACTGCAAAACATGATATCCACGGGAAAAAGGTGCTGTTGTGTGTGTGTAGTGGGATATGCATGGAGTGCTGTACTTCGAACTGTTGAAACCAGGAGAAACAGTCATTGCACAACGATATAGCGATCAGTTGATGAAACTGAACGCCGCAATCGAGCAAAAACGTCCATGGACAGGTAAAGGACGCCGCCCAGTCATCCTGTTACACGATAATGCCAGACCACATGTAGGTGCCACCACGAAATCAACCCTTGAACAGTTACACTGGGAGGTTTTACCGCACCCGGCTTACTGCCCGGACATTGCACCCCCAGACTTTCATCTGTTTCGCTCTATGCAACATGCCCTAGCCCAACAGCGGTTCACCACAGTTCCAGAGGTGGAAAATTTCGTCACTGCGTTCTTCAGCTCAAAACCCAAGTCCTTCTACCACAGGGGCATTCATTTGTTGCCCGAAAAATAGCAAAAGGTCATTGATGCTAACGGCCAATATTTCGTTGAATAAATGTGTACTGGATTCCTGTTAGTTCCTGTCTCCTTAAAACGGCGGAAATTTTTGCATTCCCCTAATACATTAAGAGGAAAGGTGCGAATAAAAAAAAATATTTAATCAGTCACCTTAATTGCAAAGTCATGTATGGACATACAGTAGCATTGTCTCAAAAACAGATCTCAGATCCTTTGCTTTGATAATTTCGGCCGTATCATACAGAATCAATCCACATCAGATTTTAGTCATTTGCATCGAATGCATCTAAGCAAAATGGTCCAAGTATTAAGAGATACAGTGGGGAAAGGGGAGGAGGAAAGAATGTATGTGTGAGTGAGGAATAAAAGACAATACATGTCGCACGATGATAGCCTCAGCTTGAGTCATAAAACAAAAGAATTACCCATAACTGCACATTATCTATGCAAACGCGGAAGAAAGTGTGCTCACGCAACTTAAAACGCTTTCAAAGTTGATGTCATTTATTAAATAATAAAAATATTTTATTAGATCAGAACCCTACATGTTTGTTTATCCAAAAATCTCGTTAAACTTTAAAGGAAAAACGACCACGTCCTGCCTTAATATTATCATTAATCAAATACGCACACAAAGTACTTATAGAGAGAGGCCTGTAAGCAGCAAACGAAGCGCAACAGAAAAATACCTCCGCTGGAGAAAGTAATTTCATGTTTTTGTATTGTCTTGCCCACCCTGCCTCTCACCCAATTAACGATGTGCCATTTTTCAATTTTTTTAACTTTAATATATAATCTGGACTTTGCCGAGTAATATTAAGTGTCGTGGTTTACGTCGTATAGCGCTACGTATTTCCCATAGGAAGGCTTTGTTTACGTCTCCATAGAAAATTTATCAAAATAACATTCATAGAGCCAAAATTCAGTTGCTCTCCATTCTTCCAAAGCCTTAGTTTAAGCCCTTTTCATTTTAGTATGGCCACGGGCGAATAGACAGGTGGATAGGAATTCACTGCAGGAGGTTATTACTAATTGCTCTGCTGTTTGTTTGTGCTACTAAGCAGGATATCCCAACACGAAAAGTGGAGTCTGCCATACCATGCCGCCCGATTGGCGCAGTGGTCTAAGCGCTGGTTTTTAACTATTCGTTCGAGATGGGTCTGGGTTCGAAGCATGGATGTTGCGTTTGCCATAAGGAACAGGCTATCTCCTTTTCCTGGAACCAGTGGTTCTAAATCAGGGAGGGTAGACTGCTTATAGCGCAACCAGGTGTTGCTCACGGTGGTCGTTAAATCCGAAAAAAAAAAAAAAAAAAAAAGCTATACTAGCGCTCTTAAGCCTTTGCTCCGGTAAGTGAGGCAGAACGATTAGAATGATGACTGCTTTGGAGGAGAGGGGTACAAGGTAAGGTCGCTGGCTTAAAGGAAGGGAGTTAGGGAGGTGTTAGGTGTTGTGTCTGCTTTTCACGACGTTAAAACTTGATTTAGATAAACAGAAAGGACATTTTCTTTTAAACAAACTGTTCAAGTACAGTACTATACTCGTAAGCAAAAATGCAAAATCTTGAAAAGCAATGCAGCCACAGCAAGAAACGAGTTGGAGACATTCTACCAACATTTGTATCTTACAGTATAATGGTATAACTAGTCAGATCCGTGTGTGTGCCCTCCAGAAGAAGGGGTGAGGATTGCAAGAATTCCTTTGTAGCCGATAGTGCAATGAATTAAAAATTCTTGCTTTCAGCGTTTTTGTAAATAAAGTTGCTCTCAAACTTGCACTAAAAATAATATTCACCCACTCTGATTTCGAAGTCTAGTGACGTCCCTGTGTATGTATTCTTGCAATTTGAAACAAAGTTTTACAGATATATGTTTAACGGGCTTGTTATTTGAGTTCGCCTTTACTCAGTATAATTTGAACTCGGGTTGGTTGATCCTCAAATCCCTGATCAGAGAAAGCTTATTATTTATCGCACTTTAAATGTGTCACTCACCTTCCAGACTTCTAAGCATACACTGAAGTGCCAGAAAAACTGGTACATCTGTCTAGCGCAGGACTGCAGAAATACGACGGTGCATGGACTCCACTAGCTTCTGGAAATATGCTGTACGCAATGCACACCATACTTCCTGCAGAGCGTTCCACAATTCGGGTGTATTCCGAGGTCTCGGATTCCTGTGTTCGATAGCGCGTTGCATGGCATCCCAAATGTGTTCTATCACGTTCAGATCTGGAGACTTGGGTGGGATGGCAACATCCCAAACTCAGATGAATGCTCCTCTAACCATAATGTGGCGTCCCGACACTTGTGTGGAGGTGCATTGTCCTGTTGGAACAGGCCCAACCAATCAGCATGAATGCAGGACATGAACGGGTGTACCTCGTCAGAAAGGGTGCGCACATAGCGTTGGCCGGTCACAGACGTTTGTAGACGTACCAGGGTTCCCAGTGAAGTCCAGCTAAACACATCCCATACCATTATGGACCCCCCCACCAGCCGGTACATTTCCCTGTTGACAGGCGGGATTCATGGATTCAAGTTTGCGCCACACACGAATCCTTCCATCTGCCAGATACAGTTGGAAACGCGACTCGTCAGACCAGGCTATTTGTTTCCAGTCATCAAGTGTCCAGTGGCGGTGTTGTCGTGCCCAAGCGAGGCGCATAGCTCTGTGTCGTGCACCCATCAAGGGGACTCAAGTTGGGCGGCGGCTCCCAAGCCCATATCGTGCAGGGTACGTTGCACAGTCCGGACGCTAATACTTGAGGCTCCAGCATTGAATTCCGATTATACGAGATTATGCGAGTGTTGCATGCCTATCGCGTGAAAGTATTCTTGACAGCCGACGATGGTCACGTTCACCCAATGTCTTTTTACGGCCACACTGATATCGTAGGTTGGAGGTTTTGCCGGAATTCTTGTAGTCACGGTACACCCTTGCAATGGTCGTCCGTGAAAATCCGAACTTCGTTTCTACCTCCGAAATACTATGTCCCATCTCTCGAGCGCCAACTATGACACCGAGGTGAAAATCGCTTAAATCGTTATTACTTGTCATTCTCATGCCGAAAACAGCTGGCAAGGATGTCTATCGCTTTATAAAATATACGCACTGGCGGACACAACCGAGTACGCGCATAGGTGACGTTGCTATGTATTTTGCATAAGGTCGCCTGCACCAGATTTTCTGGCACTTCAGTGTATGTCTCTTAGGTCCCAGAACTGGAGGGACGGGGGCTGAAGGATCATGGGGGAGGGGTATGTGCTTAACTATGAACTGTATTTTCCCACGAATACAGTTTTGCTTTGTTTTTATTCTCCTTCTGTTATTTTACTTCATCAGCTAATAATTATGCCAGAAAGTGAAAGCAGTTTGATAAAATAAGAAATAAAAAAGGCACCGAACTCTCTTGAAATACTATAAAACATAAATCACATTCTTTAAATTTGCTTGCTGATGGTTGAGCTACCCATTCCTTATCTCTGGAGGCAAAATAACTCCCAAGTAGCGCGATTTTTTTTTTTTAATTTACTGGTCTGGTCTCTTTTTTCTTTGTATCCACGCAATGGCATCAAGGATTTCCTGATGCCATATTTCAACTTCGGTTACATTTTTTCCATCTGTAATCACGCATTCTCCTTCGCTGGTGCTCGGTGGCAACCGCTTCTTACCGTGGTCAATAGCCAAACCCCCTTTCCCACTCAAAAACAAAGAGCATCACAATCCCGCCAAAAAAAAAACTTTTTCTCCAACATAGTCATTATAAAACCACTCCTACTGGATTTTTTTTTTTAACGCTTTCCAATCGTAGGTTGAAGCGTATCTGCTCCAGCTTTGTCCGTCCGCACGATAACTCGCGTAAAAATGATTCGATTTCGACGAAATTTTCCTAAGTGGTAGGGGATCACCTGGAGACGAAGCCAACTGTGCCGCCCCGGTGGCGCAGTGGACTAAGGCGTTGGCCTCTGATCATTCGTCCGTAAGGGGTCCAGGTTCGAATCCCGGTCAGGCATGGATGTTGTGTTTGTCTTACGGCACTGGCTCTCTCCCTTCCCTGGAACCAGTGACCCTAAATTAGGGACGGGCGACTGCTTATAGCCCATTGAGTTGCTCACGGTGGTCGTCAGGTCATAAGAGCGGGATCCATTCCATTGCCTTCATGCGTCATAACTTGCGTAAAAATGGTTCGATTTCGATGACATCTTAGTACGTGGTAGGGGACCACCTGGGGACTAACCCTGGTGGTCCCCACCAGGGGAAAATGATTCGATTTCGACGAAATTTTGACTCCAGGGAAGGGAGAGAGCCAGCGCCGTAATAGAAACACATCCATGCCTCACTGGAATTCGAACCCGGACCCATCTCGGACGAATGATCGCAACACCAGTATTCTCCTGCACCTCATATCAGGGAATGCACACAAACTGCGTTTCGTTCGGAGTGTTGACATAAGAGGGATAATTTTCCTAGTGGAACAAAACGAAATATACGAGCTTTTTTAGTGATATAAATGCATAAGATCATAATGACACAAGGTTTACCCAGAAGCTTTCCGACTCATTAAGCCTTGAGTTGTGATTTTAATATTTGGCATGTACAATAACATGTAATAAAAAGCTAGCCAAGAGACTTAATGAATCAGTCTTTCAGGTGCTGACAAGGACCTAAGACTGCGGGCCTTTTGTAGAAGTCTTAAGTTACAATCTAAATATTTTATATTTATAAATACTTTATTGACGTTAATAAAAGTCACTCAACGAATCATTTTTCAGCTGTTTACAAGGCAGGCCGCGAGCCTTTTTATTTTTTTTTATTGGAGATTTAACGACCACCGTAAGCAACTCGTCCCTAATTTAGGGCCACTGGTTCCAGGGAAGGGAGAGAACCAGCGCCGTAAGACAAACACAACATCTATGTCTCACCGGGATTCGAACCCAGACCCGTCTCGGTCGAATAATCAGAAGCCACGGGCCTTTTTTAGACGACCTTAAGGTAAAACCATGTGTCATTATGATCTTACATAAGCATTTATATCACCAAGAGAGACTTTTGGTCAACTTGGAAAACTCTCACACTTTGACAAAATCTCTGAACGAAACGCAATTTGCATGCATCCCCTTATAGCATGAGAAAAAGCAGGAGTTTACATGGATCCCCCTCCTGCAATCAGTTTGCTACTTAGCAATATATTTTTTAAGATGAAATTGTAGTCATATCTCAAAACAAAAATACCCACGAAGCCAGTACGATAATACCGTTTCAAACTTTACAGGTGTTGAACACATAATCCACTAGCTCATAAGAGAAACCCAGCAGGTATAATATACATGAATCAACTAAAGAACGGAACTGGAACACCTCTAATCCAAAATGAGTCCCTGCTTGTGCGGAAACTGTTAATATTTGAGGATCCAAACTGACAAGAACTTCCGCGGAAATACTGTACATCCATATGAGACGCATTTCAGTTTTGAGGGTGGGAACACGAAACATGTGTCAGGCGATGAAAACATACTACACAAAAAAAAAAAAAAAAAAAAAAAGCATCCACACCGTTCCACTATGTACAATGATCGAACCTAAAAACTCCTAAAAGGTGGCTAACGAGTAAAAAAACGTAGAATTTTTTCGACCTTTTAACGAACTATTTTGACAAATGCCAATTCGTTTTCTTTTAAATTTCCTGTCGCCTGTGGAGTTTTGTCGCAATCATGGGCGTCGGCAGGATGGTGGAAGTCCCTTAAGCGTAATGACATTTTTGGTAATAAAGAAACTTGCTGAAAGTTCGAACAGTTAAAGAAATTTAATCTCTATACCATTCAAACGAATTCTTTTAATAATTTTCATAGTTTGCTGATTATTTCAGCATTTTTTATTTTTGTTTTGCAAAATAACTACAACTATGAGCATCTCTTAGGACTAAAACATTTGTCGTCCTTAATTTAGGGTCACCCATCCCACGAAAGGGGCAGTTTCAGCTCCATCAAAGAAACACACCAGTGGTGTAGCCAGAAATTCTTTAAGAGGAGGGGTCCATGGGTTTGGTTCATTGGTGAAAGCGTTATATATACGTACACTGAAGAGCAATTGAATTAGAGATACCTGTCTAATAACGTGTAGCACCACCTTTCGCCCTGATGACGGCGGCGATTCGTCTCCGCATGGACTCGACAAGACACCGGAAGAGTTGGGAAGCCATACGGATCCACGACCCCTGAACAAGCTCTCACAGTTCACGAAGATTTGATAGAGGGGGGTCAGAGCCTCGAACATCTCTCTCGATGGCATCCCAGATGCGCTCGATGGGATTGAGGTCAGCTGACCCAGCTCGCCAAGGAAGCGAGGTCACGTCGGTGTTCATCCAACCATTCGGATACAATTCGGGACTGATGGCACGGTGCATTGTCTTGTTGCAGGATGAGGTCCCCAGTGGGATGTTGAAGACGCACAAATGGGAGCAAATGGTAGTCCAGGATATCCTGGTAATGTTGACCTGTGAGGGACGATGTCACACGTACCAGGGGTCCCATTTCAGTTCACGTAAACAGTCCCCAGACGAGAATGCCACCCCTACCAGCTTGAAGAGTACCCTGCTGGCAAGAAGGATCCATGGCTTCATGTGGTTTGCGCCGTACTCGTATCCTGCCATCCGCATGTACCAACGTGAATCTCGACTCGTCAGTCCAGGCAACATTTTTCCACATGTCTAGGGTCCAGTGGCGATGTTCCTGCGCCCATGCTAATCTTTGCACCCTGTGATGTGCGGTCAGCAGCTGTACCCTCGTGGGACGATGGCTTCTGTACCCCATAGCGAGAAGATGGTTCTGGATGGTGTGGCTGCTTACACGTTTTTGTGCACCAGCGTTAGATTGCCTAGTGATTTCTTGCACTGTGGCCCGTCTATCCGCTGTTACAATACGAGCTAGCCGACGATGACCCCGCTCATCCACACGCTGTTGTCCCTTGCAGGGATGGTTTTACCGGATTCGATGTACTCACGGTGCACCCGTGACACAGTGGCTCGTGAAAATCCCAGTGCCTGCACGACTTTCGAGGAGTGACCCATTCGTCGGGCCCCGACAATTTGCCCACGATCAAATGCGCTTAAATCCTTCGTCTTACCCATACTGCTTCCGATTTTTACTGATTCACGTCGCATCACTCCTTATATTGTCGGATCGCTGCATACGTCATGTCGTTTCCATTTACAGGGCCGCCCACAGGCCACATTTGCATAACGCCAGCTGTCTCTAATTCAATTGCTCTTCAGTGTATATATCGCGTGAAATTCATGCTCACGGGGGTTCCGGACTCAAGGACCCTTTCTTGGCTACGTCTATGAAACACACCACCAATGCCCCATCTGAAACGCGCGCCACAGACCAACGAGACGGCAATTTCAGCCTAACAAACGTGTTTTTTTTTTTTACTAATGTGTATAAAGATACAATCCATAATGAAACTATATGAATTGTTTAGGGAGAAGCTGTTAGAAAATTTGTTTTAGGAGAAACAACATTCAGAACAAAACATCCTTCCCTAAAAACATGTAGAATGCATTATTTCCTGTCACATCTTAAACGGTAAGGCAGTTTATATTCTCATTTTTGTGTTCAGTATCCTAAAGTTAGCCAGAAACACTTAACAATTTAAGATTCCCTATAGCAAGATAACGCACGGGATGATTCATATAAAGGCAAAATGATCAAACGCAATCCCCACCCAAAGCTAACAACCAGAAATATTAATATTACACATTTTGCCTCAGTTAAAAAACTCTGAAAATGGAAAAACAAAGTAACAAAGTGAGGGAATTTATTTCCCAAGTATAGTCTAGAAGCACAAAAATTTTCAATTCTTACATATTTTTGTTCACAATGTGTTTCCCTGACCAGCTGCTTACAGGAACACTCTTCGTACCATTTCCATACAATTTCACCACAGGGTCAAACAGAAATCACGTGCCTCAGCTGTTTGTGTATCCACAATGTTGGACACACATTTTAGTCTGGTTAGTTACTTCTGTTTCCTTGAAAAAGAAAGAAAAAGAAATTTTTGTGCACATGACAATAGAAAGCAGAGTATTCTACTGCCATCAATGTGTCTTATCCCTGATAAGACTCATTGATAAATTACCAAAGGATGACTCATATCACCTGGTAATGGACAGATGACAGTTGGCAATAATACCATAGTAACTAGTAACTAATGCTCTACATCTTATTTTTTCCAATTACAAGATTTAAAAGTTACCATAATTGGTAATATTTTACATGCCCGTCATATAAAACCTAAATAAATAAATACATCGCTCTTTCCACGTTCCAGAAACACATAGCAACCGAAAACTTGTTTTTAGCCGCCGCCGTGGAATTGAACCACGGATCTCGCGATATCTAGCCGAGAGCGTTAGCTTTACACCACGGTGGCAAACAATCCACGGTGCTATGTGTATTTTTAAGTCAGCTTCTGACATAAATCTGTAAGATGGGCTCAGCTACTGAGACGTCTCCATCTGGTGGACATTTACGGCACTGGCTATATATATATTATAGCAGTTAAATCCAAAGGGCGAGATCCAAGGTGAAAATCCTCCAAATACGTGGCGTCAGTAAATAAATAAATACATTGGAGAAGTCTCAGTAGCTGAGTCCATCTTACGGATTTATGTCAGAAGCTGACTTAAAAATACATAGCACTGTGAATTATTGGCCACCGTGGTGTAAAGCTAACACGCTCCTTATTCAAACTTATGCACCCACCACAAGTCATCCTGAAGAAGAAATTGAAGAATTTTATGAGGAAATTCGTCATCTAAATAATAAAGGTAAGCAGCACTTGAAGATAATTATGGGAGATTTCAATGCAAAAATAGGGCAACGGCAACAGAATGAAACTTCAGTAGGTAAATTCGGTCACGGCAACAGAAACCAGCGTGGAAATACTCTCGTTGAGTTTGCAGAGGCAGAAGGATTTTTCATCTTGAACTCCTTTTTCAAGAAAAAGCCACACAGGAAATGGACATGGAGACATCCAATTGGGACGACAAGTGAAATTGATTTTATTATGTGTAACAAAAAATTCATCATCGAAGACTGCAGTGTGCTGAACAAGTTCAACACAGGTAGTGACCATAGATTGGTGAGATGTAAGATGCACCTCAACACTAAACTGGAACGTGGCAAGCTCATAAGACAAACAAAATGTATTGACATAACCAACCTTAAAAAACACCATAATACTTTCAAGTTGGAACTGAAGAACAGATTCTCTGCTTTAGAAGGCCTAACATCGGAAGAAGTGGATATTTCGGAAGTTAACAGAAAAGTAACCAAAGCTCTAATGGAAACAGCAACAAAATTAGCTGGGTCTAAGAACAAGTTGCATGTGAACAAATTATCAGGAATAACCAAAACGTTGATGCAAAAAAGAAGAGAGATGAGGACAACTAAAGAAGATGTGACTTCCAAAGTGGAATATATGGAGCTATGCAAGACAACACGAAAAAGTATCACTGAAGACGTAAGGAAATTCAACTGTGAGCTAGTGAGGAAAGCAATTGAAAACAACCAAAGCCTGAAGATAGCAAAGGGACATCTCAGTAAGGGAACAAAACAGATTATGGCTCTGAGAAAAGAAGATGGTTCTATAACAAGAAATAGAGGCGAAATTTTGACAAGAGTGAAAGATTTCTACTCCAAATTATATGAAAGGGATGATACATGTACTCCAGACATCATGAAAGGTACCAGAGTTCTTCCAGTCCTCCCAGCAGAAGTTGCTCATGCAATCAAGAACATGAAGCGAGGGAAAGCTCCAGGAGAAGATGGAATTACTATAGACATCATACAAGAAGCAAGTGGAGAAATTGAAACAGTACTCGCCCAAATTTTCACTCGATGCCTTAATGAAGGGAAGATTCCTGAGGATTGGAACAATGCTACAATGATCCTGCTACATAAAAAAGGTGACATTGAGGATCTCAGGAACTACAGACCTATCAGCCTCCTATCAGTGGTTTATAAAATCTTCACTAAAGTTCTTTCACACCGCTTGAAGGTAACACTGGACATGGCTCAACCGAGAGAACAAGCTGGATTCAGGAGTGGCTACAGCACAATAGATCATATCCACGTACTGAGAGAACTAATTGAAAGAGCGAGGGAATATGAACTTCCATTGTGCATGGCTTTTATCGATTATGAAAAAGCCTTTGATTCGGTGAAACCATCAGCAGTTACCACGGCTCTGAAATCCTGCGGTATTGAAGATGCATACATTAATATTATTAATAACATCTATGAAAATGCAAGTGCAAAGATTCGGCTGTTTGAAAATACAACACACATAAAAATTGGAAAGGGAGTGAGACAAGGTGACACCATATCTCCGAAGCTCTTTAATGCCACATTGGAAAATGTCTTTCAATCACTGAACTGGGAAAACAAAGGGATAAAGATTAATGGAGATTATCTAACCCACCTTCGTTTTGCTGATGACGTAGTCATTTTTGCAACTACCCCATCAGAGCTGCAGAGTATGATCCAGGAACTTGCTGACAAGAGTAAAGAAGTGGGATTAAAAATGAACTTTCAGAAGACAAAAGTGATGTTCAATGCTTTTACAAGAAATGAAGATTTATCGATTGATGGAGAAAAACTGGAGATAACAGATACGTATGTTTATCTTGGACAGCAGATATCAAGTGAGGGTCACATTGATGAAGAAATTAATCGGCGTACAAAACTTGCCTGGAGAGCTTTTGGAAGAAACAGCATAATTTTCAAGAGCAATATGCCATTATGTCTTAAAAGAAAAGTGTTTGATCAATGCATCCTTCCAGTGCTTACGTATGGTGCAGAGACGTGGACCTTAACTAAAAGAGACATACAAAGGCTGCAGACAACTCAAAGCAGCATGGAGAGGTGCATGCTTGGTATAACCAGGAGAGATAAGAAGAGGAACTCGTGGATCCGAAAAATGACGAGAGTGGAAGACATCATGATCAGAGTTAAATCCCTGAAATGGCAATGGGCTGGACATACTGCCAGAAGGACAGACCATAGATGGACAGCCGAAATTTTAGATTGGATTCCAAGGGACAGGAAAAGACCCAGAAAAAGACCACATGGGAGATGGGTGGATGAAATTCGTAAATATGCGGGAGTGACATGGAGGAGACTGGCACAAGACAGACCGTTGTGGAGGAAACTTGGGGAGACCTTCGTCCAGCAGTGGATTGATAATGGTTGACAATGATGATGATGATGATGATTTGGAGGATTTTCGTATATAAAACCTATCTTAAACTGCAGCATATAATCTCATGCAACATTTCCATAAAACTTCAATTACTTATCATTTAAATGTTGCATCTCCTCTTCTCTTTATTTCCAGTCCTTCTCACAATTTGCTCTTGAAAAAGTGTTGTTGATGTGTCAGAACTTCTACAGTATCCCAAAGCAATATGTCTGTCTCAACCTGTTTTGTTTGTCATATATTTAATTGCAGCTTCATGTTCTGCCAATCTGGTTTTAAGATGTCTGCCTGCTTTTCCCCACACAGCTGAGACCACACTCACATTTTATGTTGCAGCCCACACCTTCCTCTAAAAGGATGTTTTCTTCTTTTTGCTTTAATTTTGGAAGGTAGTTACAAATTTTATTTTGCAATCCTGGAGCCAGTCTGATTAGAAACTTTTCACTAATCTTCTGAAATTTTTCAAACAGTCCTTTATGGTAAGTAATTTTTTTAGTTTTAAAACTGAAACTTAGTTTCTGACTTCTGATCCTTTTCTTTTTATTAAGAATTTTGTTGACTAGTATTATCTTCCAAAACTTTTTTTCAATTCCTTCTTTTGAGCATTTTTTCAATTCTAAAGAATTTAGAACATTAATCTTACCTAAAAATTGAGTGGCCATGTTTGTTTTTATGTAATTCGGATGATTTGATAGAGAGTCTAACATTTTATTATTGCTGGTAGATTTCTTGTATAACATAACCTTGTTTCAATTTTTCCTTCTTTTACTTCTAATGACAAGTTAAAAAAATTGAGCTAATTATCTATTATCTTTTGCAATTCAAGGGTGAATCACAAGTTTTCATCTAGGGAGTGGAACCAGTCAAAGATGTCATATGGAAGAGACATTTTTGTTTTCTATAATGAAAATATCATCATCCATATAAAATATCTTGCATATAGACTGAAGATTGTTCTGTAGATACAATAGAAACCTTTTCTTCTAGTTTTCCTACATAGTACTTTGCAAGAAAAGGTTACCGATGAGCCCACAGCTAATCCAGAAGTTTGCTTGTAGAATTTGCAGCTAAATTGAAAACAGTTGTTTTTTAAAGAAAATATCAGTATTTCAAAAATTCCTGTCAGTTCTTCTTTACTGTGGTCATGAAAGACTATTTTGTCAGCCAAATCTTTTGTGAGGAACTCCAAAAAACAATCTGTATCTATGTAGATTTAATGTCGAGACTAGCAACAATAGGATGTTCAAGTTTTGAGTTTTTAGTAAGGCAAGGGGATCTGTAAAAAATTTTCTCAGTTGGCTCAGGAGATAATATTAAAGATTTAGCATGTATGAGTTTTTTGAGTCCACAATAGGCCTTAATGGTTTATCTGGTTTATGAAGCTTAATTGAGGTATTCTGAGGTATTCTGTAATGTAATTTTGAAAAGTTGTAGAAATTTAAACTTAGCTTGTTGTTTCTTTTTAAAGACTATCAGCTTATTATAGTTTTTTTTTAATGTCAATTCCAGTGGATTGCCCTCAATTTCTTCATATATAGGTTTGCTAAGTTCTTTCATTTTTTAAATATATTTTTCTTATTCCAAAAGTACTAGGGATATACTCTTGACTGTTTTTTAAAGCAATTACTTTAGTATTATTTCTACTTCTAGTATTCTATGCTGTGTATAATCCTTGAGACCAAGGAAGCTTCACCTACACCTTCCATGGTGCCTACGAGAAATAGTTGCCAACTTACTTAATTTAACTGCCCCACCTTTAAGTCTTATCTAACCATAATCATTTGGCTCTCTGCAATTCTTCAAAAAACTGAAATTTGATTTGGACTGCACCATCTGTATGGCGTGTCTGGAAATTCAGTTTGAAGCTGTCACACTATGTTTATCACATCACCCTCACGTAATGCCCGTACTTGACCAATACACACTATTTGGCATGTCACACAGCTCTTTTAGCCACCATTCCTCTGTTTGGTCACTGGATCTTAACATGAAGCTCCATTCTACTATTGGATCCCTGCTGACAGTGATCTGAGCAGAACTTCTGACCATTTCCCCTGTTCATGGGCTTTGATTGTGTAGCTGTCTTTGGGTGCTGGTCATGTTTTCACATGCACCTCTACCTTTTTCTTATCAGCCTGACCTTTCCATAAGAGTTGCTGCATTCTTGTTCTATTCCTAAATGGTGTAATTAGAGACAATGCACCATCCAAACACAGTTCAAATCAGCATATCAAAGAATTGGGCTTGACATGTGAACTCTTCTCTAATGCCTGATCACTTGTTCATGATATGCAGGGGCTTATGAACATAATGGAATTTTTCATTTCAAAACATAGAAGTTTAGCTAAAGGTTGTCTTGGTGGCCATGCAGTCATCGGTGCGGGCTTCTGGCTAATCTGCTGAGACAGGCCAGAGTTTTGAGTCCTGAATAAGGCATGAGCATTGGATTTGTTTGCAGTGCTGGTTTTGTCCCTTCCCTGGAACCATTTGCCCTAAATGAGGAATGGGAGACTTTGTAGATTCTTAGATGCTCAAAGAAATAATTAAATTCAGAAAAAAAAGTTTAGCAGGGGTATTGGTTTTTACATGCAGCAATTAAAAATTTGACAAACAAAATAGGTTTGGACAGACAGGTTCAAAATACAGGACATTAAGTGCTTTGAGATACTGTAGAAGTTCTGATACTTCAACAGCACTTTTTCAAGAAAAAATTGTCAGGACTGGAAACATAAGAGATACAACATTAAATGATTTGAAAGGTCGGAATTTACCTCATGAATGGCAACACCTATTATAGCTGTAGTCCCGAGGAAGGGGTAGGTGTGTACTACCCAAAAATTTGCCATATAATTTCCTTTTATTCTTGAGAAAAAACACATAATTTGGAGATATTTAAAATGCATTATTATAAGAATAGCCATGTCATCCATTATTACCAAGCTTAGGATAAAGTACAATTTTTACCAAGAATTCTAGTCAGAAATGAAATTTAATAAGTGCTGAACATAAACAAATGCACAAAACTGCAGATATGACATGTTTAAGGATATATTTGATTTTCAGGTTTTACACAAATACCCTTTTATATTGAAATTATTATAACACAGCCTGAATGAATATTTAAATTCATCAGAACATTTTCAAATGTATGGTTTACAAAAACAATTGCCACTAAGGACTATGTGACAGGACCCCAAGTGTATTATTTTTCAATATTTAGTTTCTCTGTTGTCCTTTGTGGAATCAATTTCAGAAACCCCCACCCCCTACAAAACAATTAGATAGTTTGGAAGAATTTAAGTTCCTTTTATCAGAAAGAATTACTTTATTCTATTAATTAAAAATAATTTGAGCAAAAGTAAAATAAAACAGACAACCTATGAACACAAGTAAACTTGATAGAACATTTCCTGCTACAAAAGTACTTCATCTTCACTCAAAGGCAATATGTAAACAACGTGGATGAAACCACAAGAAATTTCAGTAAAGATTTTTGAGCTGTTTTAAGAAAAATAGCTCCAAATAATGGACAAAATGTTATTAAATGCTTTTGTTTCAACTCTTTCTACCACAAGTGTTTCTAAAAATTCCTGAACATAAATAAGTTAAATATGATTTTGTTTTGTATAATACATTGTTTAAAAAATTACCTAAACATTAAGAGAAATAAAAGCAGAGCTGTAAGAAGGTATACACAGTGGGATGCTTTTCTAGACTTTTTTGACACTGGTAATTACTATAAAGTGGTGAAGACCTGTATGAGATAGCACAAAAATCTAGCAAATGAAACAAGATGGGACTGGATAGAAATGTTTGAAATATCGAAAATAAAAATCACTGCTTATCAATTATACTTGTTGAAAAGGAACTGAAAATTGACAACAGGCAAGAAATCACTGTAAATGACCATAAAGTGATTACATGAGTGGCAACATCTAACATTTCGACTCTTGATAGCTTAAGTATATCCCTACAACTTGATTGTGTAAAATTTTTGTTCTACCGATAATCTTTCATATGACTTTAAATTTTGGAGGCAGTCATGCACTTTCTTTTCACCAAGTTTTTTTCCCCCCCTTTCAGTTGCAAACTGCACTGCCCATCCATTAATATCTAGACACCACTCTGTTGATAGTTAACTAAGCCCTACACAAGCACCACATCAATGACCCACCTATAAACATGCTCATAGGACTATAATGAGACAATAACATGATTGTGAACATGAGATGCCTCAATGAACATAGGAACTGAGAGAAAAACACAGTCACATATAGGGTGCATAGGAAAGTCCCTTTAGCCTGGAATAACTTGTGAACAGAGAGAGGTACAGATATGCAAGTGAAATAACGGTATAGTAAAGCGACTACGCCCGATCGAATGCAACCGATAGCAGCACCCCTAGAGGCGAAATGCAGAAGTTAGCCATTGCAAATCAAAAACGAAAAGAGATAGAGAAACATTTCCAATTACAAAGTTGTAGAGCATCAATTAATTAGTACAAAACGACATTTGTTTCACACGGATAATATAAATTGTCGCCTGAATACCCTAAAATGTCCGAAATCGATGCACAACCTTTTGTGTGGATGTTTGAAGGGAACAGGCATAGGTATGAGCAAGTACACACAATTTATTGCATAAATGCATACTTATGTCAATACAGTTTGATGACTTCAGACAAAACAAAAAAGGCAAACTGGCGCACAGTGATAAAAAGTTAATGTCGAGTATGTTCGAAGAGTTTGCCATTGTCCATGATACACATTGTATTCGTGAAAGTAACTCTGCATGCACATTCCTCAGCATGGAAGGTGTCACACTATTGCAAGCATCTGTAACACGAAGGCATAGATCCAGCAGACTTGTAGGCGCTGTTGCATACACTTTATTTTTACGTAACCCCAGAAATCCAAGCTCGCCTTTCTCACACAGCGTATGCAGACCTAAACTTATGATCAGGGTACATCTTGCTACTGGTTTTTATTTCATGGGTACGGTACAATGTCACAATCTGTATTTGCATATGGCTACATTTGCGAAATGTGAAATATGCAGATTCGAATCATTGCGCATCAATTTCGGACATTGTAGGGTATTCAGGCGACAATTTATCTTATCCATGTGAAACAAATATCGTTTTGTACTAATTAATTGATATGAAGACCTAAGATAAGGTCGAAAGCTCCCGAACTTACGAACTTTGTTGTAAAAGTTTTTCATTTAAGGTAACTAGCGTGATCAAGATACCTTTATTTGTTAATATTGTTACGTGTTTTGCCCATCATCGTCATGATGCTCTACAACTTTGTAGTTGGAAATTTTGCTCTATCTCTTTTCGTTTTCAATTTGCAATGGCTAATTTCCGCATTTCGCCACTACGGGCACTGCTATCGGTTGCATTTGATCGGGCGTAGTCACTTTACTATACCGTTATCTCACTTGCATAACTGTACCTCTCTCCGTTCCCAAGTTATTCCAGGCTAAAGGGACTTTCCTACGCACCCTGTATAGTACCTGTGTTTTTTCACTCAATTTCTATGTTTATTGTGATATTGTTGCGTGAAGCTCGAGTTTTCAATCACGAGATTCTTCGATCAACAGGGTCAACTGATTTCTGGTAAAGACTGACAGTAGAGTGCCATATAAGCAATTATTCTGTAGTGATATTTCAGTGGCACTGAAGATCCCTGGGTCGACAGTTGGTGATGTGACATGCAAATAGAAGCAGACTGGGGCTGAATTTTCCATAAAACAACACGGTAAACCACTGAAGCTAACAAAGAACATAACATGACAGCAGTGATGTTAAAGCTCTAGTATGGATTTTGTAAAGATTCTCAATGGGGTGCTGCGTATGCTTGAGAGAGAGAGATGAGCAAGTGTTAATTTTCTAGCTAGTCAGTGTGTTGTGTGTGTGTATCTCTGACCAGAGTGTTCGACCCACTGTCTGCTTAGAAAGCGAATCAACACTGTCTCAAACCACACAAACCCTATGTAAGACAATTAGTTCTGATGTTAGCACCAATACAGTGCAAAGGACAATGCATGACATAGGCTACCAAGATCAAGCAGCATTCCACAAGCCGCTATTCCCTTTGACTAAGTGATTTGGACTGACAAGTTACTGTATATAGTCCATCAGTCTGATGGTCATTCGTTGGTGTGGCTGATACGGGGAAAAAGGTACTATTCAGACTGTATCATTTTAATTATACATAACATATGAAGTCAAATGAGCTGCCCCGGTCACAGTGTTCTTCAGCACAGGGTTTTGACTATTTGTCCAAAATGGGCATTGGTGGTTTATTTGTTTAATAGTGCTGGCCCTGTCCCTTCCCTGTAACCAGTTAATTAGTGATGGGTGACTATTTAAATCCTCGCAGAGTTGCTCATGGTGGTCATTAAATTCAAGAAGAAAAAGGAAAAAAGTCAGGAGAAAGACTTGAGAATTTTAGAGTTCTTTAATTTATAATTACCTTATTCTGAATGTTGCATAATTAATTAATGCATTTTTAATTTATAATTACCTTATTCTGAATGTTGCATAATTAATTAATGCATTGTTAATCACATAAGAACTATGTGATAAATCTAGTAATTTTAATCCAGTTAAAAATATGTACTTCTGTGGGATCTGTGTGATTCCACAGAAGTACTCGTACATTCACTGCTGTACCATAAATATTGGGACCCCCTGCATGTCTACAACCATTATTTGCAGAATTTTTTTTATTGTGTGCTGAAACCCTTGCCCTTATGATGGCCTCTCCACCAGTTCTTTGCAAAATGTTCTGTCCTATGCACCGGATGATCCAAACCATCCCAGAGATTTTGTATAGGATCAGGGCTGTGTGCTGTCGAGCCCGACTTTTTGACACCCATGTCGCCAGCAATTTTTTGTAACATTGCAAGCAGTATGACATGCCACATTATTTAGGTAGAGCTTAGTGTTCATGGTTTTGTCCAAAACTAATGCACCAAAGCTCAAACACAAAAAATATGGGTGGATTGTAGTTATTCTATCTTTCATCTATTTGAAACCTTTCTTACATTTGTTTGAAATTGATTTATCAGGATACTATAAAAACAAGCCACATTCACCCATGTTATCATCATCATTGTCAACTATTATCAATCCACTGCTCGACGAAGGTCTCCCCAAGTTTCTTCCACAACGGTCTGTTTTCATACACTTCTCTTAATTCATCGCCAAATATATTTTTTAGCATATTTTTTCTTACGTCATCCACTGACGTTCCGATGTTTTGGTTGTTAAACCATGCCATATTTTCAGTGACAATCTAACTGAGTTTTGAATCTTTGAAGTCAACCATTACAGAAGTTCAATTCTTGAATTTGGTATTCTTTTCCACTGTCTCACTTTTTTAAGAATAACTTCATCAGTAATAACTCCATGCTTGACATTTACCTGTGTATGCATGGCCAATCCGTAGAACAAGAGCTTTCCCTAAATTCTGTGCTTGCCACTTTTTTTAACTGAGTGCAATTGTTTTTCAGATTCCATCCATTTATGTTCATCACTTAATATTTTGCTTACAGTTCTTCTGCTAATTGACTTGTCAAAAAAGGGCTAGATCCAGGATTGTGTTCTTTGAATTCATACATCAAAATTTTCTCATGAGCATTTAACAACATTTTACCCAGTTCAGGTTGATTTAAAGTGAACAAAAACTGATGAATGAAAAAAGCCAACACAAGCAGTCCTTTAGAAAACAGTGACTACTGAAGGTGTTGGATGACTAGACACTTCAGAAATAAAAATGTGAGACAATGCCATTTTCTGAGGGAGAAGGGCCTCTTTGGAAATGTGAGATGCAACAGTTTAAGCTATTATCATTTGGTAAAATTGTAAAGGGAATAATAAGAGCAGGTAATTAGTTCCTACATCTCCATTTAGTAAACTTTAATATTTAACATAACACACACATACCAGTTATCTCACTTCTGTCAGATGCAATAAATCACAGAAGTCTACCCTTGATTTTCTGAAGCTGACCACACTTCATTAAAGGAATCATTCTTTTTTTAGGGGATAGTGGCAGTTATCTCACCCATTTTGCTAAACTTTTTAGAGGAGGACCTACCTAGCATGCTTCTAGGGCACACTTAAGGAGATGAGGTTGGCAATTTAGTGTCCTTTCCAAGTGTATATTTTGAGAAGCTGTTCAACAGGGAATTCTCTGATGAGAAATACCAAGATGTCGCTAGAAAGTACTGGCAGATGATGATTTTAACATGAAAATTTCTATTTAATAGAATAGGATAAGATCTGTAACAACTGCTAACGGTTTAAAAGGGGGCAGGGAGGTTTATCAAGATTTGACTGTAAATGCCGTAAGATCTAACAAAAAAAAAAAAAAATCTTTTAATTTGAACTTCTTAAGGGAATTTTAGAAAATCATCTAAGAACCCACTGAAAAGTTTCTAGAACTTTTTTCAAAATCTTGGCTATCTATTATGAATAGAATGTCATTCATGTGCACAGGTGAACCTCAACATACAAGCTTCCAAGAAATAAACAATTCATATTTAAGAATATTGCATGGAACTCCCAATTTATTAAACAAATGTAGAGCCCCACGCTTATAAACATTTCACAATGTCCAAAATTCACTAATATTTTATGATGCATGATGGAACTTGCTGGAAAGAAATAAGCCAAAAACAATGAACTGCTGAAGAAAACTGTGCCCACAGTTTGTAGTTCACAGGAATCTGAAGAAACTGAAGAGCAAATTACACAAAAAGTTGCTGAAACTAAATTGAGGGTGAACTTGGAATGGACATTTCAGATGTAGAAAAGTTAACTGAGTTTTATTCAGTTCAACTGACAAATGATGGGCTAATGGAAATGCAGAAGAAACTCTGAGAAACTAGGCAAACAAAGAAGACAAAGAAATTAACATGAACCTACCCACAAAGGTTTTGATAGTCAAACTTCTTACAGACTCTTTAAATCAAATTGAGGTAGCTTTAAAGGCCCTACAGGATAATGACCCAAATGCCAAAACTTCTGCAGTCTGCATAGGCACCAGGCACGTAGCCAGAAAAGCAGGTTGGGAGGGGCGGCTGATGACTGAGATAGGGCGAAGGACAAGTGGTCGGGCAAAACATGTGAAAGTGGTCGGGCACAATACTATTGGGTGAGTCGCTAGGACGGGCAAAAGGAAACACAGGTCGAGCTCAGCCCAGCCTGGCCCTACCCTGGCTACGGCCCTGATAGAACACATAAGATTTTTTGTTTTTTGTTTTTGTTTGGAGGTTTAACGACCACCGTGAGCAACTCAATGGGCTATAAGCAGTTGCCTGTCCCTAATTTAGGGTCACTGGTTCCAGGGAAGAGAGAGAGCCAGTGTCGTAAGACAAACACAACATCCATGCCTCACCGGGATTCGAACCGGGACCCCGTTCGGACAAATGACCAAAGGCCATCGCTTAGACCACTGCGCCACCGGGACGGCTAAGATTTTCTTCAAGAAAGTAAAGAAGAACCTGAGCCCTACTGGATCTGATAATCTGGTGCTCAGTCCTACATGGTAGTACCTAATTTATGTAGGTATTATTAAAAAATGCCCTTTTTAGAAAAAAAATATTCTCAAATTATGCATCTTAAGGATGAAATACATAAAACGTTTGAATTTTTTGTATCATTTTATAAAGTTAATTTACTTCAGAAATACATCAAGAATTTAAAAAGATAACTTATTACAAAAATAGATTCAACTTAAAGAACATTCAATTTACAAACAAACTTCAAAGAACACATTATGTTCACAAGTTGGGGTTCCCCTGTACCTAGTGTACATAAGCAAAAATATGGGTTTTGTTAAAATTTTCTCTTCTTTTATAAACATAGTAAACTATGAATAATGGAGACAATAACCTATAGCTAGTCCAGATTTTTGGAGAAACTTTTCCTTTTCTCAAATTGAACACAGTTGTGCTTTAGTGAAAAGATGAGCAATTTAAATAAACCTGTTATTAATTTTTTATCTCCATTATGAAAGGTCAGCCATGTCTTCTATAGAAACTCAATTAACAAATCTAAATCGGTGTTAGAGAATACCACAATAGTACAAAGTTCCTGAAAAAAGAAATGAATAAAAAAAATCATAGTAAGTCTCAGTTGAAATCTCTTAAAGAATAAAAAAAAAAAATGATAATAGTTGCAATAAAGACTGACTTGTGTAAAATAATAACCATTGTAGATAAAAATGATTAACTATTAACTAAAAAAAATGGAAAACAAACTTCTAAAGCCAATTTATAAAGAGAATGAGAAAACAGACCATTTTCCTGCACCTATAAAGAAATTTGCACAACTAATAACAGAAAAAATGAAAAGAAAAATCAGCTCCCAAGAACTTTCAAACAATTCTCAAAACACAATACATAATTCCTCAAATATATATGAAATTTTAAAATTACAAAGAAAGCCAATCAATCAAAATTAAAATGGGGGAAAAATTCATAGCATTGTAATCATTTTTTTAAAACTCCATCTGCAAAAATTATTAAAAAGAACCACCTTTAATAAAAAACTCAAAAGAAATAAAAAAACAAATGCTGGAACTTCTTTCAGATATGGATTACCCTACTATAGAAAGTGTGTACATAGTTTCAATATATACTAACATCACTTTATATTTGTTAATTAAGTTTCTAGCAGGAGACCTGGTTGAACTTATAATTTTTCATAATTTCCAGAAAAAATATAAATAGGATTATATTAAATGTTCATCTTCTCACAATGTAGAGAAACTTATGTGGATATCATTGGTGCTACTAGATACATAGACTTCACATATCTGATACAGAGTTAATTCTGTAGTGATGGGTACCTCACCACAGTTCGAACTGAAATTGGCACAGAGTGTACTGCAGAAGAAAGAACTTCCTAATCTAGACCTTTTAACTTTTAATGGATTACCATTGTTGAACAGTTTCTCTTTATTACAATGATAGCAATTCATCTTTTGATTACAAAAAGCATGTGCTTTTTTATATCACTTTGGCATGCAATGCTTTCATTTATAAGTTCTGTACTACTGATTTACATTGTTAGGTTCTACACAATACATCACAGTAATCTCCCCTCCCAAAAAAATTCCACTGCTAATAGCATCATTTCCTAATGGTGCCCCTTGATAATAATCTATGTGCCTATCCATGCAATTCTTTACTAACAAGGGACTGCCATGGTCTGCAATTTTTAATGAATTTGTAATTTCATAGCTATAAACTTTAAATGTTAGTGGTGGATTGACTTATATTGGCAATATGGTAAAAACTGATCAACCACAGAAGAGCCAACAAAGTGGTTAAATCTCCCATTGAGGCCAATGCAAACTGGTAGGACCTTAGAATCTCAATACAACAGTAAGGCAACATACAAACACAGAACTAATGTGTTGTAACTGCTAGGTCTACTTGCTCTTCACATTTCTTCATAAGCATCAACTCTCTCTGTGACACTAGTTTTTTTTTTTTTTTTTTTTTTTTTTATAACCTTTGGGTTGTTAGAGTAACAGACACAGGGTTGAATTTATATTTTTGGCTACCCTAAGCACCAATTCAGACCCCCCCTCCCTCCTCCATAATATTAGTGATGCTTATTTCTTTTCAGAATTTACCATAAAAACTGCCCAGGAAATTTAGGTTTTAAGCAAGGTTACTTAACATACTAGGCTATACTCATAAGATACTCTCACGCCCCACCTTTGAAGGGAGAGACATTGTGATATCACCTGTCTTACAGAGCCTGCCTGCCAATCTGGTGTCAGTCCTTCCGGCCTACCAAGCACAATTGTTTTTTCAATGCTTTAAAGCAGATTATTCTGTGCCTTGATTCTGTGTGCCAAATCTGTTAAGTAGCCTTAACTTACTGTTCAGTTTCAACTTTCAATATCGTGTTGTGATGCTGTCCAATTTGTGTGCTGTTGCATCTTGCAAGAATAATTATAGAAACACAAAAGAACTGCCCACTATATATCACTAATTTTCAAAAGACCAAGAACTATGCAAGTTATCAAGGTTCATACTCTTCCAAGCAAAATAAATTCAATCACTTTTCAAGGACATTTTAAAACCAAATATGTGTGTGCTGTCAGTTGGTCTGTAGGTAGGCGTTTTAGTAAGTTCAGACCATTAAACTTAGCTGGGATGGGCACACCTTCAATGACCTGCCTGTTACACCCGGCCCCTATTGGCTTATTTTATTAACTTTGAACTGTCCCTCTGTTTTGTTGTTTTTTGATATAATTTTATTTTGTGGAACATTTTGAAAGGGTACATTACTTTTGCATTCATCTGCTGGTATGATATATATGTTTGTTTTAGCTTTTTATGATTGATAAATGACTTTGAAGCATTTTTTGATGCAGCCAGAAAACGAAGGGTTCACGCATGAAGCACAAGCATTTCCTAGAAGTTCTACCCTCCAGCAAGAACATGCTCTTAATTAACCCCAGTCGACAGAAGTCCATCACAATTCATAGATACATCATTTCCACTTATTTTACTCCAATTGCTGATGTTTTATTCTGTAGTGATATCATAGCCAAGGTACCAGCTGTCCTCACACTCCCCTGAGTTGAACGCAAGTTTTGCGCTATTTGATCAGCTTAGTGTTTTTATCGGAACTTCACAGAAATCTCCTATACAAACAATTATTTTACACATACTCTTTCATAACTTACTTAAAAAACAAAACAAAAAAAATTTTCAAGTACTTCCAAGGAATTGAAAATGAACTTTTTTCAAGGACTTTTCAAGGTTTCCAAGGAGCATATGTTATGGGAATTGTACTGTTAAAAGGGAGATGCTTTCAGTTTTAAAAATGCCACAAATACTGTATGTTCAGCCCATTTTGCTGATATTGACTACGAAAGAGATTTGCAAAATGTTTGTTGGGTTTGCCCCCAAAGAAGAAACTGCATAAAGATGTTGCGCCAACTTTAAATCTTCCTGGTTGTAATACTTTTTTCTGAAATTAACAAAATTAATCAAAACTTTTGACAAAAATGGAGAGAGCTTTGAAATATCCTGAGTGAAACACACTTTCAAAATGCCAGAATGAAGTTGATATACACATACCTGCCAACTTCCAGAAACTGAAATTTGTAAAAAAAAAAATTATTCATAGATATATTTCATGAAAAATTTAATCGATATCTTTAACTAAATTACTTATCTAGCATACTGATTAAAGGTAGCAAACATATCGATTAAAAGTAGATATGTTACACAATTCAAGTGTTAACTTTCAATTGTTGCTTTACTACAGATTATTATTTTTGTGGTTTAATTTTTAAAATAAAAAGCTACCGCACATGTGCTGATTTAAAATTAAGAATTCCGTCCAAATCGGTCAATTTTCCTGAAAGTTGTGTGAAAATTCTGATGAACAAATCTCGTGCATGTTCCCACGAGTGCTGATAACCATTTTCAATAGCATACCAAAATTTCATGATGTTTGGGTACCGATTTGGGCTCAAAATTTCTCACATTTAAAATTTGTTTGAATTTTTTTCTATGATAACTATGTTTTGAGACAGCATTTTGAACTGGGGGTAACAAAGCCCGGTGATCCAATGCCAGACACCCCACGCCAGCCTACTGAGAAGTTGCTACTTGAAGGATGAGCAATGCATTATCTGAAAAGGGGGAGGGGGTAAACATAACGAGAGATAGACAATCCCAAAGCTACGACAGTTCAGTTTATGTACAGCACAAGCTTTAGTGTTTGGAATGGCACAAAACAATGACCTAACCTGTGGAAAAACCACAGATGGGGTTTTTCCATATAAACACAGGTAATTGAAAAGGAGTTTATTTCAAACTTACATCTGCACTTCATTTTAAATGGATTAAGTTACATAACAAAAATTCTAATGATGGCAGTGCAAAATTATAACCAGAAAAAAAAATCTGGGTGAAATGCTAAATCCGTAAAATTAACATCTTGCCCGTAAAACAAGGCGCATTTCCATAAATTTTATGGGTAAATCATAAGACCTGGCAGGCCTGTATACACGATAGTGAAATAACTGATCCCAAGAAGAAAGAAATAACAAATTTTCTGAACAAAAAAAAAAAAAGATACTTTGATGGAAGAAAACAACCGAAAGTCTAAAGAAATAATTTAAAATCTTCACTCAGCAAATTAAATAAGTGAATACTAAAATTTGTTTCTGCACGATGGTTTAAAGATTGTCAATTAAAAACTAATTACCTATTTAAACAATTTTATTTACAATTCAAAAGCACAAAAACATTGTCATAGTTTAAAACATGAGACATTTCAGGCTCGCTGTGAGCCTGAAAGGTCTCATGTTTGGAAATAAAAGAGTCGAATGGAGTGTCGATGACATGAACGCTGCAATATATTTGCATGCATTATCCAGAAAAGCTTATCATTATCTATGAAAAAAATTAAGTTGCCACTACTTAGGCTTTCCACCCTACGCCAATGGATCAGCCAAATTAATTGTAATCCCAGGACTTCAAACATTATTTTTAAAACTTTACGGAGCAAGAAGGCAAAAAGATTACAGAAGTGAAAAAGCATGTGCTACTTCCATTGATGAAATGGAAGAATCAGAAAGAATGTATTATGACATTAAAAATGATTGTGTAGTGGGACTGCACAATTACGTGACAGCAACTTAAATCTTGGCCCTCAGTCTCCGGCAGCTGGAATATACCTGGCCAAGGCAGCGGCCAGTGCGACATGAAGGCAGAGGGTGCTAAGAATCCCCGGAGGACCGGACTAGGCTGCCATCTGATGCTGACCTTGGCTATGTACAACGGACGCTCCCTATCTTCTGATTCAAGGCTTCTTGAATTGGAAGAGGAACTACAAAGGATCAAGTGGGACATCGTTGGGCTAAGTGAGGTAAGGAGAAAAGGAGAAGATCTCATTGAACTGAAAAGTGGACATCTCTTCTACTATCGTGGGACAGATACTGGCAGAACTAGTGGTGTTGGATTTATAATAAACAAGAAACTAAAGGATAAAGTTGTAGAAATTCAAAAATATCGAGAAAGACAATCCCAAAGCTACGACAGTTCAGACAGTTCGAGAAAGCCAGAACCAGGAGTGCTAATAATATTTCTATGCCGCAACTTCGCTACCTGGGCTCTATTCCCTACATACCAAATATTTCCTATCAACTCAAAAAACGCGCTCAGAAGGATAAACTTCGGTGTCGGTATAAGGTCTCCGGCATCTTTATACACGATGCTTAAGAGAAATATTGACAAGCCCCCTCTTCTCAATGAGGCAGGCATTTATGCCATCCCACTAAAATATCCGGACGGCTCCAGGCGATACTACATCGGAATGACCAAACGTTCGTTTGGAATTAGAATCAGCGAACATAAAAGGGATACAAGAGACGGAAAAATAACCACTGCCCTATCAAGAGAAGTCAAGTTCAAGTCCGCCGATCCTATATGGAGTGATGTAAAGAAATTAGCTTCATACTCCACACCCAAATCTACTGCCATTCGCGAAACCTTGGAAATCTTGACCAGCTGCGAGGCTTGTAACGATAGCGTCTCTCTGGAGTTACCACGTATTTGGAATCAATTCTTCAAATAATGCTGAGATTTCTACCATAGTACCGCGTGCCCAACCAACGTGACCTCGTTTCTTCGAAATATCACGTTTGCTCCTAATCATTTATTGTCTAGTCAAGTCACCGCGTTTAAAGTGTTGAAACGTTCTATTATCCAGTTTGCAGTTAGCTGTCTACCTTCCTTGAGAAAGCCATCTGGTTGATGTGCGAAAGCTTGGAAATTTTGATTATTTATTCTACGCCAATAAATTTTCGGATTTTTAGTATATAGTTATACTATTTTGAGTAAAGTTGTAGAAGTTGAAAGTTCCTCTGACAGAGCTGCACGACTCGTTATCCAACTCTCGAGAAGATACCAGGCTCAGATTATTCAAACTTATGCACCCACCACAAGTCATGCTGAAGAAGAAATTGAAGAATTTTATGAGGAAATTCGTCATCTAAATAATAAAGGTAAGCAGCACTTGAAGATAATTATGGGAGATTTCAATGCAAAAATAGGGCAACGGCAACAGAATGAAACTTCAGTAGGTAAATTCGGTCACGGCAACAGAAACCAGCGTGGAAATACTCTCGTAGAGTTTGCAGAGGCAGAAGGGTTTTACATCTTGAACTCCTTTTTCAAGAAAAAGCCACACAGGAAATGGACATGGAGACATCCAAATGGGACGACAAGTGAAATTGATTTTATTATGTGTAACAAAAAATTCGTCATAGAAGACTGCAGTGTGCTAAACAAGTTCAACACAGGCAGTGACCATAGATTGGTGAGATGTAAGATGCACCTCAACACTAAACTCCAACGTAGCAAGCTCATAAGACAAACAAAATGTATTGACACAACCAACCTTAAAAAACACCATAATACCTTCAAATTGGAACTGAAGAACAGATTCTCTGCTTTAGAAGGCCTAACATCGGAAGAAGTGGATATTTCTGAAGTTAACAGAAAAGTAACCAAAGCTCTTATGGAAACAGCAACAAAATTAGCTGGGTCTAAGAACAAATTGCATGTGAACAAATTATCAGGAAAAACCAAAATGTTGATGCAAAAAAGAAGAGTGATGAGGACAACTAAAGAAGATGTGACTTCCAAAGTGGAATATATAGAGCTATGCAAGACAGTACGAAAAAGTATCACTTGAAGACGTAAGGAAATTCAACTGTGAACTAGTAAGGAAGGCAATTAAAAACAACCAAAGCCTAAAGATAGCAAAGGGACATCTCAGTAAGGGGAAAAAACATATTATGGCACTGAGAAAAGAAGATGGTTCTGTAACAAGAAATAGAGGCGAAATTTTGACAAGAGTGAAAGATTTCTACTCCAAATTATATGAAAGGAATGATACATGTACTCCAGACATCATGAAAGGTACCAGTACCAGAGTTCTTCCAGTCCTTCCAGCAGAAGTTGCACATGGAGAAATCGAAACAGTACTCGCCCAAATTTTCACTCGATGCCTTAATGAAGGGAAAATTCCTGAGGATTGGAACAACGCTACAATGATCTTGCTACATAAAAAAGGTGACATTGAGGATCTCAGGAACTACAGACCTATCAGCCTCCTATCAGTGGTTTATAAAATCTTCACTAAAGTTCTTTCACACCGCTTGAAGGTGACACTGGACATGGCTCAACCGAGAGAACAAGCTGGATTCAGGAGTGGCTACAGCACAATAGATCATATCCACGTACTGAGAGAACTAATTGAAAGAGCGAGGGAATATGAGCTTCCATTGTGCATGGCTTTTATCGATTATGAAAAAGCCTTTGATTCGGTGAAACCATCAGCAGTTGCAATGGCTCTGAAATCCTGCGGTATTGAAGTGCGTACATTAATATTATTAATAACATCTATGAAAATGCAAGTGCAAAGATTCGCTGTTTGAAAATACAACACACATAAAAATTGGAAAAGGAGTGAGACAAGGTGACACCATATCTCCGAAGCTCTTTAATGCCACATTGGAGGGTGTTTTTCAGTCGCTGAGCTGGGAAAACAAAGGGATAAAGATTAATGGAGATTATCTAACCCACCTTCGTTTTGCTGATGACATAGTCATTTTTGCAACTACCCCATCAGAGCTACAGAGTTTGATACAGGAACTTGCTGACAAGAGTAAAGAAGTGGGATTAAAAATGAACTTTCAGAAGACAAATGTGATGTACAATGCTTTTACAAGAAATGAAGATTTATCGATTGATGGAGAAAAGCTGGAGATAACAGACACGTACGTTTATCTTGGACAGCAGATATCAAGTGAGGGTCACATTGGTGAAGAAATTAATCGGCGTACAAAACTTGCCTGGAGAGCTTTTGGAAGAAACAGCATAATTTTCAAGAGCAATATGCCATTATGTCTTAAAAGAAAAGTGTTTGATCAATGCATCCTTCCAGTGCTTACGTATGGTGCAGAGACGTGGACCTTAGCTAAAAGAGACATACAAAGGCTGCAGACAACTCAAAGTAGCATGGAGAGGTGCATGCTTGGTGTAACCAGGAGAGATAAGAAGAGGAACACGTGGATCCGAAAAATGACAAGAGTGGAAGACATCATGATCAGAGTTAAATCCCTGAAATGGCAATGGGCTGGACATACTGCCAGAAGAACAGACCATCGATGGACAGCCGAAATTTTAGATTGGATTCCAAGGGACAGGAAAAGACCCAGAAGAAGACCACATGGAAGATGGGTGGATGAAATTCGAAAGTATGCGGGAGTGACATGGAGGAGACTGGCACAAGACAGACCGTTGTGGAGGAAACTTGGGGAGACCTTCGTCCAGCAGTGGATTGATAATGGTTGACAATGATGATGATGATGATGCAGGGCAGGAAGATTAATCAAACCTTGGAAGCAAATAATTTACTACAACCTTAATATCAAGCCCAGGCAGTGTTTATTTCAGGCATACATCCATGGGGGTGAAGCCCTCACGGGACCCCCCCCAGACGTTTTAGGTTGCCAAGCCAAATTTGAATAAATTCAGGCTATGATGAAAAAGGAAGTTTCGTTTCTTTTTATGATACAAATATTTCTTCAATTTTATTTTTTTTAATATTTGTTCAAATGGTACTAGTTATAGTTAATTTTATTAAAAAGTGCATTATGACGCATGGTTTTCTTCAAAATATAAGTAGACTAATCATACCTAATTGTCTGGGAATCGTGATTCAGGAACAAGAGTGTGTTGAATGCATTTTAACAGATAAAAATTTCAAGCCTGCGGAACCTCCCCCTTCCCTCCTTTAGCTGAAAACAGTTTGTTATTCCTGAAATGTTTGAAGAAGTAATTACTACATCAGGTATGTATATAGAATTTTTCTTGGGAGGGAGGAGGGGGACGAAAAAAGGAAGTTTTTGAAATCCACCATCTGGAACAAAATTAAAGTTAATGAAAAATTGAAGAAAAATTAAAGCATTTTTTTCTAATCTGTCACATTTTAACCAAAAAAAAAAAAAAAAAAAAAAGAAGCGTTTTCGGGGTGGGGAGGGTCTCAAATGCACCCCGTGCTAGATATATAGTAATTACTTCTATATATATAAATATAGTAGTTAAAATTATATATATATTTTAACTACTATAGAGCAAAACTGAAGACTAAGGAAAAAATTTTAGAATTTAAAACGAAAGCTGCAAAATATTTATATATATAGAAGGAACCTTAGAGGGGGCAAGTTTTCATATATAGAAAATGGAAAACTTGTCCCCTCTAAGGTTCCATTTGCCCCCCCCTCCCCCACTAAGAAGTCCTGAAAGAAACACTGAGCCCAGGGACATAACCAGTACAGCATTAAAATCAATACGAGCTTTGGAAAAAATTGGTTTCCGTGTAGCAGCATTAATATTAAACTTGGGACCAATCACTCAAAGACTCTGGAGGGAATTAAATATTTCAACTGAAAAAACTTTTCAATTTAATTTTAATAATCTAGAAAATCCTGATAGAAAAGTATGTATATATTTTCACAGACATCCTTCACATGATAAAAAATCACTCAGAAATCACATACTCGATAGTGTTCATTCACTGGTCTGAACTTATGATTAACAATACGGTTATCAATTTTCAATTGCTCAGGGATATTTTTGAAACTGACAATGGTGAACTAAAATTGGCATTCAGAATCACACAGAAGCACTTGAATGTCAAAGGAAAGACAAACTGCGAAATATGCAACACAATTATTGTCAGACACTGTTGGAAATGTCTTGAAATATTTATTTTCTGAAATATCTCATGCTGCTGATCAAATCATCTAATTGATCAATTTTTTAATGTTATGAATTCTCATTTACCATTTGACGACAAGAAGTACAGATCGGCCTTGGAAAATTTTGAGTCTCAGTTAAAGCTTTTGTAAGATGATTATGTAACTTTCCTTGAAATGCAAGTTGTTGATGAAAGATCCCTTTTACCTTTTCAAAGGGGAATTTTGGTCAGCGTCAAATCTGTGTTTTTTTTTTTGTTTTGAGGGTTTGAAAGAGAAATATAATATTCAGTATTTGCTAACACACAGGCTTAACCAAGACATTTTAGGAAGCTCATCTGCTCAAGTTCATTCACTGGTCTGAACTTATGACCGTACAACAACTTTAGAAATTAAACACAGGATAAAATTATTAACAATCAGAAAAATGACTGGAAATTTCTACATGAAAAGAAACATTGTTTTCTGATGATGAAAACTGCATTACGGCTGCTGCTTCCCTCCTCCCCTCGGGCATCTTTATATGCAGAAGATCCCAAAAGTACAGAAGATGAACTTTCTCAGTTACTCTAGATTGTTGACAAGATGTTGAATTGTCTATTCCATGTCCCACGAAGCGCTGAAGTACATTGCTGGTTACCAGTGCCATATCTTGGGTCCGAGACCTGGGCTATCTCACCCGTCACCCCTATCCTCCCCCACAGTAGTTTTTTTAGAAATTGCGGTTTAATTTTTAATTGTTAAGTAATAGAAGTAACTTATTTTAGGTACATGCTATAGCTAACACGATACCAAATAATTATGAGGATTAGGATTTGAATACTTTATTTGTACATGAACCCCATTCTTCTTTCCATTTGTGCGAACTTGAGTGTTAAGTTTTCACAAAAAGTTTCTTCCGGGTAGTTTTTCATATAATTAAAAAGAATGTTTTTCTCTATTGACGAATCAGCCAAGTTGCTCGAATGTGCATGTTCTTGTGTGGATCTAAGATATATCTTAATTCTTTTTAATGCAGAAAACCTTCTTTTGACAGTTGTAGTTGTTGATGGAAACTGTAATATTAGGTCTGCTAATTTGTACACCTCACTAAACACTATGTGCAATTTATTCAACTTTATGTAACACAATGTTTTTTACTGATTTGTTTTTGTATTCATCGAGGGAATAAAACACCTTCAGTTAATTTTTAGTTCAGCTGTATCAAAATTTGAAGCATAGAGTTCTTTAAGTTCTGACAGTAGATGTTCAGGAAAGCTTTCATAAAATTTATCAAAACAGTTTGAATCTTACAAAGCCACAAATTTAAGATATAATACCACTCATTTTAATTTATTGACACTTCACACAAACTGAAACAACTCTCGCGAAAGACTTGCTGTTACAGGTGGAAGCACGAGAGTGACTGAGGTAGTCGAAGTGTTATCTTTTCGAGCGAACTGTACAGCAAAGCAATGGTTCATTCCCCTCCATATGCTCATTCATGTTGTCATGGGAATGCTAGCAGGTGATCGTATCAAAGGTCTTCAAATCAGAACAGCAAAGACTCTAAAAGAGTTGCTTGAGTTATGCTGTTGGTCTTCGCTCACCAGACTGAGTCAAAGAAGCGAATCCGCACACGTTTTTCTCGCAGCAAAAGCATCGACATATCTTAATACCATTGATAATTGACTTTTGTTTGAGTATATTTAATTGACTGTTATTTGTGCATTCTCTGGGCTTAGCAGCTAGCCCTGAACTTTGGCAGAATCAACCTCTAAATTTCCCTAGAAATATAACTCATCTTCCTGACTGGATAAGTTTTATTACCAGAGGAGGACTTGTGCATCCCTCAAGTGACTGGATGATTGTTGTTAGCAGTGAAGAGAAGATTTTTTTTTTTTTTACAAATTCATGGAGAAAACGGATTAAAGAAACTGCGCATGGGTTGGAATCAATGAAGAAAAAGTTGCCTCCAAATTACAGTGCACCAATAAGGTTGCTTGTAAAAACAAAGACTATGATATGAATGAGGCACGTTAATTTACAATGAAAAGAGAAGAAAAAAAAAGTTTAAAATGCAAGCTTCTGAAAACTGCAACTTAAAAAGGAGCAGTTTTTCAGGTAAGTCATTTCTTGTTTTTTGTTTTGTTTTCATGAAAAAATAGCTTTTAGCCTTATCTAAAGATGGGATTTCATACTAAATGAATCCAAGTTAGATATTTCTGAGTAAATATTTCAAGAACCTATCTAAATCAGGGCCCGAGAAAAGAAAAAAATTATACGCACATGAAATATTTTTTTTTAGTAATTATGCATGTGCTTCACCTGTTACTGTAAAGACAGTGACATCAATGGGAGTGCATTATAGGGAAGTTACCATTGACCACTGGACGAGCAAACCTCCTCTTGAACATTAACTTTGGTTTGGAGTATGCTGCCAAACTGCTAAAATTAACACATTTTGCCACCCCCACCCCCCACCCAAGACAAAATAATAATTGAATATTCACGAAATTGATAAGTTTTGCTTTTTGAGATTTTCAGATTTCATTTTGTAGCTGATAGGACAAATCAACTTTACTTGAAATGCAGCAAAAATTACAAATTTTGTACTATGGTTTATAAATTTCTATCTAGTATTTCTCAAAATCAGAATTTTTAAAGTTTTGGAACAGAGGCTATTTCATTTACAGCATAAAAGTCTTTTAGTGGCTGTGTTTTTACTCTAGATTTGTCTCTCAAGTTTTTTGAAAGGAACACCCAGTCACTATTACTATTTACTGGTGTTTATATACTGTCTTTCATGGCATTAAAGAAAAGAAAAATTGCACCCAATGGGACTTGCAAGGTAAAGGAGTGAATATTTCCAATTACACTGTATTTTTATGTTGCAAATATACTGTTCGGCATTCTGTGAAGAAAATAACTGCAATACCTGGAAATGACATTGCTAAAGAAATTTTTCAGGCAGTACAAAAATTCTTTTGATACTTACTAGACCTTAAAATATTCTTAATTATTTTGTTTTTTCCTACTTCACATTTCGGCACAGCACCTGGAATTTGTGAGAATTACAGAATAGATTGCATGTAAAAGAAATACGGATCTATTATTTTCCATAATTGTTCAGTTTGTACTTACATTGGAATTTAACATAGGGGCATGAACGTAGCAGCCATTTTACTGCCAAGTGAACAGTTTTCGATGATTTATGTATATAGATAACGTTCATCTGCACATCTCGATTTTTTTCACATTTTATATTGTAAATATAAGTACAATACAAAGGTTTTTAATAAGAAGAATATTTAAAAATAAGGTATTTGTAGACACTGTCTACACACACCTCAGTTGTTTTTTTGTTGTTTGTTTCTTACTTGCACTGCTCATCTTTTTTTTTTTTGGATTGGAGGTTTAACCACTCAATGGGCTATAAGCAGTTGCCCATCCCTAATTTAGGGTCACTGGTTCCAGGGAAGGGAGAGAGCCAGTGCCATAAGACAAACACAACATCCATGCCTCACCGGGATTCGAACCTGGACCCCTTTCGGATGAATGATCAGAGGCCATCGCTTAGACCATTGTGCCCCCGGGGCGGCCTTGCACTGCTTACTTAGTAGTGAAAGAAAAAAATTATCGCACTGTGAAGAGCTGGAGTACTTTTGTTGAATATTTCATTCAAATTTTTTGTTGCATTTTTGTTTCTAGAGATAAAAAAAAATAAATTCTGGTGAGCTTTTCTTTAAGGTTAGCTTTTATTTTCCTTTAACTAATTTCTAATACTTGTCACTGGATAATTATTTTCCAAAAGAATTCAATTCTTCTGCATAATTTCAATTGTTTAATCCAATTCAAATTAATTTTTTTCAATGAATTGGCATGTTACATTTGTTTATACGTGCTTTTTGTACAGCTGAGTCAAAATTTTATTTTACACAGCTTCAACATAAATATCATTTATAGAAAGTCAGTCAAAAATAGTAATACTCTAGGTTAAAAAAAAAAAATTCAAATTACATTTTAATGTAAACAGCAGTTCTTGTTACACTAGAAAAATGTTCTTTGTAGAAAATTGCTTTGTAGATACAAAATATATTTTTAAAGCCTTTTCAGTCTTTTGGGAGAAAAACCATTTACCTGTTTTTTGTTAAAAATGATCTTCATGAGAAATAAAACTAGAAAATGTTTATTTATAAGATTATAGCCATACTCTTGATTAAAGCTGCTGTCAACTCACGACTTTGCAAACAATTTTCATATTAAAATGTAAAAAACGAAAAAAGCAGTCTTGTATTTTGTAGTTAAGTTAAAAATAATACTCTACTGAATAAAAAGATTTTTCTAGTAGAAATTCTTTGTTTCCATACTGCACACAATTTCTTTCCCCCTGAAATGGTATACAAACAATTAATAAGTAAATAAATAATATTAATTAAAAGTACACCAAACTCAAGTTTAAAGTGCTTACAGCACAGTATAAATCCATTTGTCTACTTAATGTAGTCTGGTACATACAAATCACTAGGCTTTTGCTCTCCAATAAGAGGTTTCTTCAAGGCACAGAGGTTAAACACAAAAAGCTGAAACTCCTGACTTGAAAAATGCCTCCCAGTGGAGAGCAAAAGCTTGAAGCTATGTAAATATATACCATATATTACACCACTAAATAAATTGATTTATACTATGCTAAATAAATAATATTCACTTGAATAATGCATTTCCATAGTATAGATCAACAAAAATAATGTGACCAACTTCTTTATACAAATGTTGTAAAAACAAATCTGAGTGAGATCTTACTTTGGGAAATTTTGCTTCCTCCCTAGCTTTTCCACCTTTGTAAGACTTGCATATGACTTGATAACATTTTATTTCCAATACAAAAAGGTAATGCTCGAGCGCTGTATGTTTAAAGAAAAGTTATGGTAATTCACTTAACACAATTGCCAAAAACCTCTGTTCAATATCAGTACTTAAACAAATAATTACAGAGATTTTTACTTACTGTGATGTTTCACACAATATAGTGTGGTTCAATCTAATACAATGAAAGATACCATGTAAAACTTCCCAATGTTCTAATATGCAGTATATTTTGTTTGTGTATTAAGCACATAATGCTATACAAATAGTTATAGCAACATGCACAAATCTAAACAGACCCTTCATTCAATATCAACAAATAACGTCTTGAAAATCATAATTCTCACAGCAGCCTAAATATACCTATAGTATAAAGAAAAATAAAAGCTGTTACTGGTGAAAATAGTATCAGCAAAACTACTAATTCCAACTCAGAGAAACGGAAGTAGGTAAATAACATTTACTTTCTCAGGTTCTTGCATAAGATTTTAACAATGAGCACCTTGTGTATTAATAAGGCATATGCTATCTATGTACACAAATTACAAATGTATAATACAAATTTATACAGACCATAAAAAAATAAGTTATCCAAGTTCATGATTTTTTTCTTTGCTTATATTTCCATCTATAGAAAATGAGATGCTTTTCTTCATGTACGCATTGATCAATTTGATTTATAACAATAAGCACTTGCATCACAGAGATGTGAACTCCTAGCCATCGATGCACATAAAAGTCGTTAAACATAACATTCTTGAAAAAGAAAAGCAGCTTGAACACAATTTCATTTTGATGAGAGGTGTTACTTCTTCCTGGAAGTGGTTCAATTTTTTCCACCCTTCTTTTTTTTTAAAGTTGTGTCACTGCAGAAAACTTTTTTGCCACAAGCCTAAATTCAAGACACTCAGCTGAGGTAATTGCATAACTTTTTCAAGTCCCACAGTTGATATATTTGTACATCCATAAAGATCTATGCACATAAGTCTATGTAAATGTTCAGCAATTAAACTGAGCCCCTTGTCTGTAACTCTGCTACATTGACCTATGTTTAATGTGTGCAAATCTGTAAGTGTTCTAGCTATCCTGAACAATCCCTCATCACTGATGGGACACGCGTTCAAACTGAGGTTTCGTAGATTGAACATTCCTTGAGAAATGTAAAGCATGCCTTGATCACCCACTTTGTCACAGAAACTGACATCTAGCACTGTCACATGCGAGTTGTTTTCCGACAAGTAGGATAGTCCTTGATCAGAGATGTTATCGCAGCTGCGAAGGTTTAATTCACGCAGGGAAGCCATTCTGGACAGGTGCTTCAAACCACAGTCTGTCACATTTGCACAAAAGCTTAAGTTGATGCTCTTCAAATTATTCAAGCCCACACTAACATGTCGCAAGCCGTCGTCAGTAACCTTCTGACAGTCCTGAAGGCCCAGGTGCTCGATGGAAAGGGTACCTTCGGCGGCTTCGGGGCTCATACCCGCCAGGTGCCCAATGCCAGCATCGGACACGTGCCTACAGCTACGAAGGTTGAGTCGCCGCAATTTCCTGAGGCCCCATGCTACTAGTAAAAGGCCCGTATTCGTTACGTTCGAACACCCACCTAAATCCAGTTCTTCGAGGTTTTTTAAATGTTGAGCTATCCTGCGTAAACTGGAATCTGTCACCTGTTTACACATACTGAGATTGAGCACAGTTAAGGAAGGCATCTCTTGAACGAACGCCTGGTTCAACCAAGCGTCCGTGAGGTTGTAGCATCCGATGAGATTAAGACTTACCAAATTCGGAACGCCTTGGACCACGTCCCGTAGAGTCCTTCGAAGGCTAAGGACTTGAACTCGACGGATACCACGAATCACCAAGCTGTTAAACAAAGACGGGTTGGCGCGACGCAAGTGCAACCTGGCTTCGACACCCCGCCATACGGACTTGTGGTATGCAGCATCGCGCCACGAGCAGCAGACTTGAGCAGCGCGTCCCTTGTCACGAACGTCCAAGTAACTGAAGATCAGGGCTAAAATCTCCGGATAAAGGCACGATATATGGGCCTTCGGACCCAAGCTGCCACTCTCCATCTGTTGATGGCAAAGCGTAATTTCTTGTTGACGCCAGATCTGAACTAATAATATTAATAATTTCATACAAGTTTACATACAAAACTAACGACGGTACGCTTCTCCACCACAAGGCCGAGCGGCACTGATCGCTCAAAAGAGGGCGCGGTATGCGTCGTGACATCACAACGGCTCGATGTTTCATTGGCTACTTCACGAACATAGCTCTCTCTCAACGCACAATATTTGCTTCTTCAACATGAGCACTTTCTCGTTTCCTCCCACTTTTTTTTTTGTTTTTTTTTTTCTTTCTTACTTTCCTTTTTTATTTTAGCTTCAGATGAAATAAAGTGTTGCTTCCTGGCGGAAAGCCTTTTTTCTTTTTCAGGGTGTAATGTAAACGCCACTTGTTAAATACTTCTTTATTTTGCGTTCTCATGTTTTTCTGAGCTCTTAAATTTCGCGCCGACCCGGAAAAATTGAAATGGAGTACTGTTTTTTGTCTTCGCTTTGGGTTCTCCAAATGGGTTCGGAGGGTCAATAGGAGCAGGGGGATGAAGAGTCAGAAGTGGTCAAGGATTTTTAGTGGTAGCACACAGAAGTTCGTGAAGCTGTCAGAAAAAAAGGAACGGTTTCTAAGAGGGAAAGATATGAGAACTCCAGCGCAAATGAAAAACCCTTTTAAATGGAAAAGTTACCAGACACTACTTGGTGTTAAAAGTTAATTTTTTCCTTTAATAAAGTACTAAAACGCTGAGATATAATAATTAAGAAATAAATATATATGGATGTACAAAGAAAGCCTTCTCCAAGATTTCTTTCGCTCTGTTTAATTTTTATCTGATAAAACGATTTTTAAGGAGCGATAATTTTATTTCTCACTGGAGAATTACGAAGTGCAGCCTAAAGATTATCAAATTATTTTCTGAAACAAAGAAACTCACTTCTAACTTTAGGACTTATTATTATTATTGCAATGGGTTACGGGCTTACGGCAGCGCCCACAGACCCGATACATAGGCGTCGATTATGGGAAGGCAAGGTGAATATTGCCCCTCCACTAACTTTATGGGGGCAGTACCCACCCAATATTTTTTCGTCCTGTTTAATTAAATAATCGCTTTAGCCTCATAAGGTGGAATAAGCTCCACCTTGTGAGGATAAAGCGATTTATTTCAAAAAATAAATAATAAATAACGAAAGTAAAATCCCCCCCCCCCCTATATTGCTTATTTGAAAAGAAACTGGATTGTCAGCCCCGTATTGTGTTTGACATACGTGGTAAATGTTTAAAACAATTACCAAAAATAAAATAAATGAAAATACAGAAACGTATAATCTCTAGCGCCTTTATCTGTTGATCTTTTGCGCTTCTTGATCTTTGTTTCAGAAACACAGCTAATTTCTCATTTTTTCTATAAACGTTTAGAAATAAAATCTCTCCTGATGTTTTTATAAAATTACAGGTTGAATTTTATTTTTTCAAATATTAATATTCTGCTAAAAATATTTCTGTTTCCTTGTTCATTTGCTAATAAGCAATTACAATTGCGTTTTAAAATATAGGTCGAATCTGTTAGTTTACCTTCCCACTCCCCTTTTTCTTAAGTTTCCTCCTGACAATGGAAGAAATGTGCTCCTCTCACGTCTGACCTCTTCATGCCCCCCCAATAATTTGGTGAAGTCGGCGCTCCTAACCTGATATATGGAAAAATTCATAGCACTAACACGAGCATTGAGTACAACCTTCCCTGAAATATCACTCTGCACAGGGACATACTGATAACCCCCCCCCCCCCCCGCATTTCGGGGAGCCTCACGGCTAGGACCTCTAACCTTAGGAAAAAGATTTTATATAATATTTTGCGGAAACTCCACATGAAGATGGTTAAAAAAATAGCCAGGAATTTTCTACGTCAGCTTCAAATGAAGTATTAAAAATAAAAGGGAATATAAAAAAAAAGTAAAATATTTGGAAATCGTTTCCGCGGTTTTAGTTCATAAAAACTGGATGATGGGAAAGCAACTATTCCAGACGATTAAGGCCCGTTTCACAGCCAAGGCAATAGTCCCTATCATCATCATCAACATCATCATTGTCAACCATTATCAATCCACTGCTGGACGAAGGTCTCCCCAAGTTTCTTCCACAACGCTCTGTCTTGTGCCAGTCTCCTCCATGTTACCCGCATACTTTCGAATTTCATCCACCCATCTCCCATGTGGCCTTCTTCTGGGTATTTTCCTGTCCCTTGGAATCCAGTCTAAAATCTCAGCTGTCCATCTATGGTCTGTCCTTCTGGCAAATATGTCCAGCCCATTGCCATTTCAGGGATTTTATTCTGATCATGATGTCTTCCACTCTTGTCATTTTTCTGATCCACGAGTTCCTCTTCTTATCTCTCCTGGTTGCACCAAGCATGCACCTCTCCATGCTGCTTTGAGTTGTCTGCAGCCTTTGTATGTCTCTTTTAGTTAAGGTCCACGTCTCTGCACCATATGTAAGCACTGGAAGGATGCACTGATTAAACACTTTTCTTTTAAGACATAATGGCATATTGCTCTTGAAAATTATGCTGTTTCTTCCAAAAGCTTTCCAGGCAAGTTTTATACGCCGATTAATTTCTTCATCAATGTGACCTCACTTGATATCTGCTGTCCAAGATAAATGTAGGAATTGGTTATCTCCAGCTTTCCCCGATCAATCGATAACTCTTCATTTCCTGTAAAAGCATTTTACTGAAGATACATACATTAATATTATCAATAACATATATGAAAATGAAAATGCGAAGATTCGGCTATTTGAGAATACAGCACCCATAAAAATTGGAAAGGGAGTGAGACAAGGTGACACTATATCTCCCAAACTCTTTAATGCCACATTGGAAAATGTCTTTCAATCACTGAATTGGGAAAACAAAGGCATTGGTGTGGTTTTGTAAAGTTGATAGTTTTTTATAAAAATTTATTAATATTTATGCGGCCCCCTATATTCCTCCAAAACTGGAAAGTGGCCCTTCCAAGGGTCTGAGTTTGAGACCGCTGCGCTAGACAATATGACAATAGCAAAGAACTTACAAATAATTCCACCATACTTTTTTCCCCCGCTGTTCCTGTCTTCCCTTTATCTTTTGGGCTCTCTCCCCCCCCCCACTCTCTCTCGCTCTCTCCCTCCCTCTTTACTGAAGCTAAATCAATGTAATACGTATTTTTAATTCCATTCCGTAGTAAGTTTAATTGTAAATTTTTTTTAGAAAAACTGCTAACAAAATAACACAGTTAATCATTTTCGATCTTCGCTGCTGTAAACGTAAAAACTTCGTTAGGGTTTAGGAGGGGGGGGGTGTGCGATCGTCCCAGTGCCCCCGCTGGATCCCTACTGTCGAGAACTCATGATCATTCCACATTCAAAGTCATTTCAGATCGCCCATTATTTCTTGCGCAATGCTCTTCATTAGTCTTTGTATGCCTTCAGCTTTCCCTTTTTATACCGATTCTTGTGTCAGCAGCATCTGCGGGATAGCTACTTTGCGTAATAAGGTCCGGTGATCGTGATAGCTTGGCCACAATGTATTTATCAACACAATTTTACCAAATATGTAGTGCCGCCCCGGTGGCGCAGTGGTCTAAGCGATGGCCTCTGATCATTCGTCCGAACGGGGTCCGGGTTCGAATCCCGGTGAGGCATGGATGTTGGGTTTGTCTTACGGCACTGGCTCTCTCCCTTCCCTGGAACCAGTGTCCCTAAATTAGGGACGGGCGACTGCTTATAGCCCATTGAGTTGCTCACGGTGGTCGTTAAACCTCCAATCAAAAAAAAAAAAAAATATATATATATATATATATATAGTCTTCAAGTGCCACGCTAGGCTGCACTAATCTACTCACACTTAACGCTGCCGCCCCGGTGGCACAGTGGTCTAAGGCGCTGGCCTCTGATCATTCGTCCGAACGGGGTCCGGGTTCGAATCCCGGTGGGGCATGGATGTTGGGTTTGTCTTACGGCACTGGCTCTCTCCCTTCCCTGGAACCAGTGTCCCTAAATTAGGGACGGGCGACTGCTTATAGCCCATTGAGTTGCTCACGGTGGTCGTTAAACCTCCAATCAAGCCGTCCCCCGGTGGCGCAGTGGTCTAAGGCGTTGGCCTCTGATCATTCGTCGGAAGGGGTCCGGGTTCGAATCCCGGTGAGGCATGGATGTTGTGTTTGTCTTACGGCACTGGCTCTCTCCCTTCCCTGGAACCAGTGACTCTAAATTAGGGACGGGCGACTGCTTATAGCCCATTGAGTTGCTCACGGTGGTCGTTAAATCTCAAAAAAAAAAAAAAAAACCCTCCAATCAAAAAAAAAAAAAAAAAAAAACCACTTAACGCTGCTCGCTGTACACATTATATGCATCGTTCTTATCTTGTCAAAGTGGCGCAGTGGTCTAAGCGATGGCATTCGTCCAAAAGGTGTCGCCGCCCCGGTGGCGCAGTGGTCTAAGCGATGGCCTCTGATCATTCGTCCGTAAGGGGCCCGGGTTCGAATCCCGGTGAGGCATGGATGTTGTGTTTGTCTTACGGCACTTGCCATCTCTCCTCCCTGGAACCAGTGACCCTAAATTAGGGACGGGCGACTGCTTATAGACCACTGAGTTGCTCACGGTGGTCGTTAAAGCTCCAATCAAAAAAAAAAAAAAAAGGTGTCCTGGTTCGAATCCCGGTTGAGGCATGGGTGTTGCGTTTGTCTTACGGCAATAGCTCTCTCCCTTCCCTGGAACCAGTGACCCTAAATTAGGGACGGGCGACTGCTTATAGCCCATTGAGTTGCTCACGGTGGTCGTTAAACCTCCAATCAAAACAAAAAAACACTTAAGTCTGCTAGCTGTACACATTATATGCATCGTTCTTATCTTGTCAAAGTGGCGCCGTTATCTAAGTGATGGCCTCTGATCATTCGTCCAAAAGGTGTCCTGGTTCGAATCCCGGTTGAGGCATGGGTGTTGTGTTTGTCTTACGGCAATGGCTCTCTCCCTTCCCTGGAACCAGTGATCCTAAATTAAGGACGGGCAACTGCTTATAGCCCATTGAGTTGCTTACGGTGGTCGTTAAACCTCCATTCAAAAAAAAAAAAAATTATCTTGTCAAAACATACACGCGTCATTCAACCTGACCTCAAGACTGCTGCCACATAACATTCAGTGGGTGAGAAAAATATAACGTTAAGGCCGAAACGCTTAAGGAGAATAGACTGAAAATTTACATAGGGAAAATAACAAACAAATTAAAACTGAAAGTTAAGTTGAAATAATACTTCATAAATTGCATGTAATCTTTGTAAGAGTTTGAAGTTTTGGACCATCAGGCAATGTGTTTTCCTGTACAAAAGAGACTACAGTGCACTTTAACGCTTGACTCAAAATTTACAGAGGACTTTAAAGAATAGACTCAAAATTTACATAGAGAAAATAACAAACAAACTAAAACTGAAAGTTAAATTAGAATAATACTTCATAAATTGCATGTAATCTTTGTGACAGTTTGAAGTTTTGGACCATCAGGCAATGTGTTTTCCTATACAAAAGAGACTACAGGGGACTTTAACGCTTTTTTTTTTTTTATCTTTGAATGATGAAAAAAAGTTTCCGCTGTTTAGAACATGCACATTATTCATTTTTTAAATACATCACCTTTCATAAGCTGAAATGTTTTAACACAGCTTTACTTTATCGTTGATGGTAAATGGTGGTAGAGTCAGTGGCGTACCGAAAAAACGCCCTTTATTAAGTTTTACGCCCCTTGGTGGCCAAACCATTTTTTACAACAATTAGAAATCATGTGCAAACGATTTCCCATCAGGAGCTGTATCCGTTGCAGAAAGATTTTTTCGAATCGGAGATTTAGAAGCAGAGATATAGGGGGAAACGCAGTTTACTTCTATGCCCCCTAGCGGAAAATCTATGCGTAATCTGAAAAAGTAACTGTATCTAAAATACTGTTCGACATAAATGGAATCGAAATATAAAAGATTTTTTTCAATCGGATGTTTAGAAGCAAATATGGGGAATAAAACGTATTTTTGAATTCGATATCATCTGCATTTTTCCAAATGTACACAAAACTGTACATTTGGAAAAAAACATTCGGAGGGCACGGTTTTTGGAAGCAGCATTTTCATGTAAAAGCTACCATGTGGAAATCCGGGAAATCATTCAGATTTGATTTCAACAACCATTTTTCAAACAGATCACTGTAGCACGTTGAGTTTCAAGCATGTGTGCTTAAAGTGAGAAATTTGTTTGCCGTATCAGCGGTTACGTGTCGCCCCCAAATATAATTAAATATGGAAAGTAACGGCCTTTCCAATAATTTACTATATTCATATATTCAAGCCTGTTTGCATTACACATTATTTCATTTTATTTATTTGCTTATTTTTTTCTCAAAATCAGCACCTTCAATGGCAAACTCCTTCAACTGCGGAAGCTTATCTTACACGCTAGAGCTCCAATATACAGTGAACTGATAAGTAGCTAGAAAATAGTAAAACTATTCTAGTGATCCGATTTATTGGCGTAGGAATATATAAATAAGCGTTTCCAAGCTTTCGCACATCAATCGGGTGGTTTTTTCAAGGAAGTTAGACAAAAACTATATTCCTACGCCAATAAATCGGATCACTAGTGTAGTTTTGTAGTTTTACTATTTTCTTCATAATTAGGGTACTATTCCTCATTATTAATTTGATAAGTAGCTGTACTAAACGAATTCCGTCCAGCTCAGCTGGTCTTTAGTTTAGATTTTTCTACCTCTCATAATAATATCACAAAGCACTAAGTTAATATCTTTCGTAACTACACTTTGACTTCAACTTTGGGTCAGGTCTATTAAAGGTAGAATAGAATAGCGTTCTGTGATACTAAATGAGTCTGATGTAACCAATGTGCTGTCTAACTCTTTCTCAATGCCTTGTTGAGAGACGTACCGAATTCCTTGTGGCACTGGCGCCAACTACGTGGGTGCTCAAGGGCTTGAGCACCCTTCGAATTTTTGTTATATGTACTGGATTCATAATTAAATATTTAGTTCCACTTTACATAAAATTAAATAAGATAATCGGAATATAGGGCAAATATTTGGTTTCTATACAAAAAATCAATATCTTCAAATAATCGCGTTTTAACAACCGATACCGAATAAACACTTAAAAAATAAGACAGCCAAGCAAGCGAGAAATCGGAGGTGTGGGATGTGGTTTGTACCCTACCTTCCTAATTGTTTAAAGCTACCGATTTTTTTTTTTCGCAATCACGTTCCTTGCTCATCAGTAAGTTGTCAGCAGCTCACCATGCATGCAGTGAGCTTCGGTAGGGTCATAAAGCCATAAATGTCAGAGCGGAAGTAATGAATGACCGTCCGAGAGCAGAAGACACACAGCAAGATTCCGAATGATCTTTTCTCGCTCAAAGGATAATTTTGAAGGTTTCATTTTTTTTTTTGCTGTTGTTGTTGCAGTTATTGTTTGTTTGACATAATTCTGTTGAGGATTTTTTTCTCCCTAGCTTTATAAAACATATAAACAGTCACCAATAGAAACACCAATCAATCCACACAGGGGTAATATACCAAATTGATAACAACCTGTTCACATTGACTGCAAAATGAATGATAGCGGGGTGGGGGTGGAGATTTCCAAGTTACACTTGTTGATCAAAGCAAAAATTCCACTGTGATATATGACGCGTTATACGCAAAAGGGTTTTGTTTTAAGGTTGGTTATGTCAATGCATTTTGTTTGTCTTATGAGCGTGCCACGTTCAAGTTTCGTGTTGAGATGCATCTTACATCTCACCAATCTATGGTCACTACCTGTGTTGAACTTGTTTAGCACACTACAGTCTTCTATAACGAATTTTTTGTTACACATAATAAAATCAATTTCACTTGTCGTTCCATTTGGATGTCTCCATGTCCATTTCCTGTGTGGCTTTTTCTTGAAAAAGGAGTTCAAGATGAAAAACCCTTCTGCCTCTGCAAACTCAACGAGAGTATTTCCACGCTGGTTTCTGTTGCCGTGACCAAATTTGCCTACTGAAGTTTCATTCTGTTGCCGTTGCCCTATTTTTGCATTGAAATCTCCCATAATTACTGTATCTTCAAATGCTGCTTACCTTTATTATTTAGATGACGAATTTCCTCATAAAATTCTTCAATTTCTTCTTCAGGATGACTTGTGGTGGGTGCATAAGTTTGAATTATCTGAGCCTGGTATCTTCTCGAGAGTTGGATAACGAGTCGTGCAACTCTGTCAGAGGAACTTTCAACTTCTACAACTTTATCCTTCAGTTTTTGTTTATTATTAATCCAACTCCACTAGTTCTGCCAGTATCTGTCCCACGATAGTAGAAGAGATGTCCACTTTTCAGTTCAATGAGATCTTCTCCTTTTCTGCTTACCTCACTTAGCCCGATGATGTCCCACTTGATCCTTTGTAGTTCCTCTTCCAATTCAAGAAGCCTTGAATCAGAAGATAGGGAGCGCCCATTATACGTAGCTAAGGTTAGCATCAGATGGCAGCTTAGTCCGGTCCTCCGGGGATTCCTTCAAGTTGGAACTGAAGAACAGATTCTCCGCTTTAGAAGGCCTAACATATAGGAAGAAGTGGATATTTCTGAAGTTAACAGAAAAATAACCAAAGCTCTTATGGAAACAGCAACAAAATTAGCTGGGTCTAAGAACAAGTTGCATGTGAACAAATTATCAGGAAAAACCAAAATGTTGATGCAAAAAAGAAGAGAGATGAGGACAACTAAAGAAGATGTGACTTCCAAAATAGAATATATAGAAATATGCGAGACAGTACGAAAAAGTATCACTGAAGACGTAAGGAAATTCAACTGTGAACTAGTGAGGAAAGCAATTGAAAACAACCGAAGCCTAAAGATAGCAAAGGGACATCTCAGTAAGGGAAGAAAACAGATTATGGCACTGACAAAAGAAGATGGTTCTGTAACAAGAAATAGAGGTGAAATTTTGACAAGAGTGAAAGATTTCTACTCCAAATTATATGAAAGGGGTGATACATGTACTCCAGACATCATGAAAGGTACCAGAGTTCTTATAGTCCTCCCAGCAGAAGTTGCACATGCAATCAAGAACATGAAGCAGAGAAAAGCTCCAGGAGAAGATGGAATTACTGTAGACATCATACAAGAAGCAAGTGGAGAAATCGAAACAGTTCTCGCCCAAATTTTCACTCGATGCCTTAATGAAGGGAAAATTCTTGAGGATTGGAACAACGCTACAATGATCCTGCTACATAAAAATGGTGACATTGAGGATCTCAGGAACTACAGACCTATCAGCCTCCTATCAGTGGTTTATAAAATCTTCACTAAAGTTCTTTCACACCGTTTGAAGGTAACACTGGACATGGCTCAACCGAGAGAACAAGCTGGATTCAGGAGTGGCTACAGCACAATAGATCATATCCGTGTACTAAGAGAACTAATTGAAAGAGCGAGGGAATATGAACTTCCATTGTGCGTGGCTTTTATCGATTATGAAAAAGCCTTTGATTCGATGAAACCACCAGCAGTTACAATGGCTCTGAAATCCTGCGGTATTGAAAATGCAAGCATACATTAATATTATTAATAAAATCTATGAAAATGCAAGTGCAAAGATTCGGCTGTTTGAGAATACAGCACACATAAAAGTAGGAAAGGGAGTGAGACAAGGTGACACCATATCTCCGAAGCTCTTTAATGCCACATTGGAAAATGTCTTTCAATCACTGAACTGGGAAAACAAAGGGATAAAGATTAATGGAGATTATCTAACCCACCTTCGTTTTGCTGATGACATAGTCATTTTTGCAACTACTCCATCAGTGCTGCAGAGTATGATCCAGGAACTTGCTGACAAGAGTAAAGAAGTGGGATTAAAAATGAACTTTCAGAAGACAAAAGTGTTGTTCAATGCTTTTTCAAGAAATGAAGATTCATCGATTGATGGAGAAAAGCTGGAGATAACAGACACGTACGTTTATCTTGGACAGCAGATATCAAGTGAGGGTCACATTGATGAAGAAATTAATCGGCGTACAAAACTTGACTGGAGAGCTTTTGGAAGAAACAGCATAATTTTCAAGAGCAATATGCCATTATGTCTTAAAAGAAAAGCGTTTGATCAATGCATCCTTCCAGTGCTTACGTATGGTGCAGAGACGTGGACCTTAACTAAAAGAGACATACAAAGGCTGCAGACAACTCAAAGAGCATGGAGAGGTGCATGCTTGGTATAACCAGGAGAAATAAGAAGAGGAACTCGTGGATCCGAAAAATGACGAGAGTGGAAGACATCATGATCAGAGTTAAATCCCTGAAATGGCAATGGGCTGGACATACTGCTAGAAGGACAGACCATCGATGGACAGCTGAAATTTTAGATTGGATTCCAAGGGACAGGAAAAGACCCAGAAGAAGACCACATGGGAGATGGCTGGATGAAATTCGAAAGTATGCAGGAGTGACATGGAGGAGACTTGCACAACACAGACCGTTGTGGAGGAAACTTGGGGAGACCGTCCAGCAGTGGATTGATAATGATTGAGAATGATGATGATGATGATACGCTAAATGTTAACAATAATAAGTAAGAAAAATAATACAGTGCAATGATTATGAAGCGCGCCGCCCCGGTGGTGCAGTGGTCTAAGCGCTGGCCAATGATCATTCGTCCGAAAGGGGACCGGGTTCGAATCCCGTGGGGCATGGATGTTGTGTTTGTCTTACGGCACTGGCTCTCTCCCTTCCCTGGAACCAGGTGGCCCTAAATTAGGGACGGGCGACTGCTTATAGCCCATTGAGTTGCTCACGGTGGTCGTTAAACCCCCAATAAAAAAAAAATAATTATGAAGCGCGTTCCATTCCAACACTGAACACGTCAGTTTGTTTGCTACTGCTAGAGCGAGCTCCTCAAAGGTATCGCTATTAGCATACCGTCTCTTTTGACTAATGATATGTACTGCCAATCTCAGCCTTTTTCAACAGGTTTGGTTTTCTGGTAGTAGTCCCCAACAAAATGCTCAAATTTTGTCCAAAAGAAAAAAATATATAGGAGCTCTTGCGCGCACATTACAGAAAATTAAATCGGAAGAATTAAAACGGGGTTCAAGAATTTGGTTGCTATAAAAAATGTAATATCTTTATCATGCAATCATGTATCAGTTTGTTTGCATTTACACTGAAGACAAGGTCCATTTAAACATCTAAAATTTAAACTCTGGAAACGGTACCTGCCTTTTGAATTTCAGCGCCCCTCGAAATTTTCAAGTCGGCGCCTATGCCTTGTGGTGTCTTATATTTGACTCGGATTTTAATTACTTTACCAACAACTCACATGATAAGTCGCAAAACATTCGGTACTTAAAGTACTTTATTTAGAATATCGTTACAGACGAGTATAACTGTCCTTTGTTAAAGGGATTGTAAGGCCGGCCACGTTATCTCTGTCTTTCCTGTCGGAAGCTTACAGTAGTTCCCACAATACTTGTTCAACGTATCTTACACAACTTAAAATGAATTATATAAATTCTGTGGAAGAACTGTTCTTCTCTTAATACGTGGAAGTTTGTCAGAATTATTAAATCACCCAATTCAGGGATGTCTGATTGCTGATTTTATAATTTTAAAATGAATTATATTTACCTGCAACAGGCAAGCTGGCATCTCATCTTTGCTATGGAATCTGATTACCAAGGCGGCTGAAAGGCTTTTTATTTTTTGATCAAACAGACACAAATGATTTAATATGACGTTTCTAAAATATAACAGGAATTTTATTATCCAACTAAACTATTTCTCGGCTAGCTGTCTCGAGAGTCGGGGAAAACATGATACCACAAATACTGCCTTTTGTCGTACCTATTTGCTTCGGCCACTCTCTGGCTTAGCTCGGTACCGATCTGGTTCAGAGCTTGCCCACCCTCTCTCTCTCTCTCTCTCTCACTCTCCCTGTCACCGCGAGAGTGCATTCTGCGCCAACCACCCAAGAAGTCTGTCTCCGCTTCCTGGTGTCTGCCTATGACCCTCTAGCTTTGGCCCTGAGGCGATGCAAAACTACGCATGCGCGAATTGGTATATACCATGTGGTTTACCGAAAGATCTTGTTTTATTTTTTCCAAAAGCCAAAATGGTAATCCCATACAGCATCACTTGCACAATCTTAAAACATTTCCTGTTGCACTTTCGTATAGTGATGATTCCCTGGCCCTGCTGCCAGCCTTTTTGCCAACTTAACGGGGGCTTCCATAATGCCAAGAATCATTAGGTGCTAAGGAAAACACGGTTGATGTTTTCTCTCAGTTGTTCGTTTGCAGAATTTACCTGGTGATTTCCGAAGACACGCCTGCATTAACCTAGAGGTTCATGCCTCTCATTCTTTGCGACGGAATTTTCCTTCGTACTTTTACCAGAAATGGCCATCAGATATATGTCACAAATATGAAACGTTCATAATAACTATCCATTGATGTCCATTAATTATTCACTTTATGTAAATCTTAGCATACAGATAAATTAAATAGTTATTTAATTCGCGGCTACCCCTACAGGGACATACAGAATAATAGACACATTTCTTTGAATTCTTACGTCCTTAAATAATGGCCATAATGTTGCTTAAAGATCATTTTTTCTTCATTGTGCATAAATAAACCCATTGCTTATCTTTCTATCTCCCACCATCTGTTCCTGTAACCTTTACCTTTCTATCGAAACCAGAAAAGTGGGCTAGTAAACAAGATTTTCTTTCTTTTTCTTTTTCTTTTTTCCTCCCCACCGAATAAAACGAAAGTTTCCTGACCTATTTTTGGCCTGTTTTTGTCTTTAAAATGCATTAAATTTCCATGGACTAAAATGACGAAGCTCAGCGCCATTTCTGAAAAAATACTGCTTGCCTCAACTTTCTCTTTCCACATTTCCCTGCAGAGAGGTATGCGAAAAAAACGCCACCTTTCTCCATTCTTCTTTATTTCCTGAGACGTGGGATGTGTTTTGATCGATGGCGCGTTTCTCTCTCTCTTTCTCTTTCTCTTACTGTGCATGTTTTTGGGGAAAGACTTAGATTTACTTACTCCGTAAGCACGAAATTACAATCTGGAACCCTTTGAACCTGCATCCTTAGTTCTTAATTTTCACGCATAGTTCTTAATTTTTGCAGATGCCGAATTTGAGAGTCATCTTCCTGTATGAATTTAAACTGGGACATTCCGCATTGCTGCTCGAAACGTTAACAAAGCGTGTGACGTACCTGCCAGCAGGACGCACATGACATAAAGGCAGATAGGAATCAGAATACATGTCTGCGTAGCTCAGTTGGTAGAGCGACTTGTTCCGGAATGAGTGGACCCGGGTTCAAATCCCGGCGTAGACCGAAAATGACGGAGAAATTTACTTCGTTATAAGCGTTTGGGGAGAATACAACGAACGAAAGAACCATTTGGCGATGGTTTGTGAAGTTTCGAAGCGGAGATACGGACCTGCAAAACCAACCACGTGGCCACCGACTTCTTGCTGTTTCTGACGATGTTCTGCTACGTGTGGTTGAAGTGGACCCCGAAAAACGTGTCGTGAGATAGCGGCAGAGGCAGGTGTCTATCCCACAACAGTTGTTCGGCTTCTAGCTGCGCTGGGTAAGGTCAAAAAGCTGGACATGTGGCTGCCACATGAGTTGACAACTGCCAACAAGACTAGGCGTTTGGAAGTCTACACGTCGCTGCTTGCCAGGAAAAAAAAAACAACCCACTGCACAATGGTTAAGCAAGCCTGCTGGACGGCATCCTAGGCCACCCCTGCCCTCCAAGAAAATGATGCTCCTTGTCTGGTGGTCAACAGCCAGGATAATTCATCGGAGTTTCTTGGCAAGAGGCCAAACCATCACTGCAGAACGTTATTGTGCTGAATTACACCAGATGCACCGGGAAATTGCTGCAAAAACAACCGGCTTTGGTCAACAGACATGGTGTTCTTCTGCTCCAGGACAACGCTCGCTCTCATATTGCACAACGAACGATGCTGACATTAAGTGCCTTGGGCTATGAAGCACTACCTCATCCTGCCTACTCTCCGGACTTGTCTCCGATAGACTATCATCTGTTTCGGCGCCTGGATCACTTCCTCTCCGGGAAACAGTTCACGACAGGCAATGAGGTTCAACGTGCAGTTGATGACTTCTTCGGGTCCCAGCCACAAGACTTTTTTCGTTCCGGCATCATGGCTTGCCGGACAGATGGTAACTATGTTTCGATGCCGAGGGGGATTATTTTGCCTAGGTAAGTTGTCCTACTTTTCCGTTCTCGCTTTCACGTGTGCTGGTCCTTTGAGGGACATTTCATTCGTACCAACCCAATATTTCTTTCGTTTACTTTTCGCACAGGTTAGCATCTGTCTGCCTCGATAAAAGAACCCGTTGGTGTGCAAAAGTTTGGCAATATCCGTTGTTTACGTCAATAAAAAACGGATTTTTGTAATAGCTTGACGTCTATATATTTTGTTCTGACTCACTGTTAGCATTGTCAAATTGTAAAAGCTGTTTGGGGAAGTAATGTGAAGTTCAATGAGAAAAGTTTAAACCAAGGAGTAATAAAGTTACATAAGAAAACAGAAACTCAAAAGGAAGGTTAAATAGAAGTATTTATACGCCAACCAGTACTTCTCGATGTACACATACAAAATAAGGTTGACTTTGGGCAATTTGATATTTAACATATCATTCATATATACGGTACGGAAAGGCCCGTTTGATACGGTGCCTTGAGGTATTTTCTAATTTATTTATTACGTGATTCATAACTAAGAAAATTATAATAAAACTTGACTTCAATGTCCTCAAAGTGATCTCAGCTGTAACATCAAAAATTGATATATATTTCAGCTTTAAAAATTGTTATTAGAGATAATGCTTAACAACGTCTTTTATCACCTTCGTTTCCTTTAAGTTTTTATCATTCATGGCGAAAAAAAATTGTTTTGTTTTATAGATTACATAACTGTCATTATGAGCCAAAAATCAATACACCCCACCCCCTCTTACCAAAATATCCCTTGGTTGGTCTTCAGTCATCACAAAAATTTTGAAATCATTCAAATGATGGAGTAATAACAATTGAGTTTATGTTGCTTGTTGGTCATTCCTGAGTTATGAGTATTTCGACTTCATCGAAATTCCACAGTAAGAAAATTGCAGTTGTTTGCACTAAAAATAAGGATATAAATACTTCCTCAAAATTAGAAAGAGAAAAATTCAACTGTCGTTGTTGCTGAAAATATGGGGGAAAAAACAGCAACTGATGATCATATTTGTACACATTTTTGTTATTATTTTCTTCGGTAAATTCACATCAGCATTTTTTGTTTTAAATTCTGGATCCATTCCTTTATTATGGAATCGAATTCACACTTTTTTGCCTCTTCACTTTTTGTCCTTAATATCGCTGATAATAAACGATTTGGGTCATGGTTGATCGTAAAGATGCTTTAAACATTATTTGCTTGCTAAATGATCTTTCGGAACTTGTTACGGTCACTGGTATATTGAAAAATAGTCGCAAAGCTATCATCTAGTTTACGAAAATGTTGCTGTAATTGCAATCAACTGTATGATGAAAAAGCTCTTTAGGACCCTGATTTTTTTTTTTTTTTTTGTTTTTTTTGTCCGCCAGAAGATTTTTTCATCATTTTAACTCATCTACAAAGATTATCTGATACGTCAGCACTAAATTTAATAAATTATTTAGCTGATGTTAATATGGCTTTAGTAGGAGCACAGCTCATTAGGATAAAAATTGCATATCTGCTGTTATGTACTTAGTCAAACAACTGAAAAAAGCTGTTGCCTAGCTCAGCAAGTATTGTATTTATAGGAAATCGGAATGGCAGTCCACCAAATATATCCCCGTTAAATTCAGTTTTGGTTTGGATCTTTCAACAACTGAATTTCTAGTATTGGTCAAACCAGATATGTTTCTCACCCTCCACCCTTCCCTTTTTATAATCAATTTTCCATAGATAGTTTCCGTAGCAGCGAGGCTCCGATGCATTATCCCCTCTGCACTTCCCTTTCTACCGCCCCTACGGCTAAGCCTAGGTAAAAGTGCCTTAGCGCGTCTTAAAGCGCTTCTACACCACTGTATGTGTTGCTACCTGTTTCAAGGAATACATTCCTCTGAGTGATTTTGTCGGTTGCATTTTTAAAGTATTATTTTCTAAGGAATTAGATATGTTAAAGGGTTTTGCTAGTAAACCGGCGCGCGATATAGTCATTTGTACCATGTTGCTGTCCAATCAACCTAAACGGTGGGCTTTTGCTACTAGGAAGAAAAAAAAAAAAAATTGAGAGAGTGCGCTGGTACTCTTTGTAGACAATTTATGCTATGCATCTTTCGCATGACAACAATATCTTTGTCAGTACGAAATAAAACGAGTGATGCAAGAGCATACATTTAATTAAGTTCACACATTGCGTTTATTCACGTTACTCACGCCGCACCCAGTCACAGTCCGGTAAACCATACTGGTGTCGTGGCAGATCCGGACATGGCACTTCCGTACAATGAAAATTTTGTGTCAGGTCCGTACAAGCATAAAGGAAGGATACATGCGTACAGTGGCGTAGGAACGGGGGTACAATGTACCCTCCCCAAATTTTGGAGAGGGGTGCATTAATATCTACTGTAACTCCCCCCCCCAGATATGAGCAAACACAAATCAATCATTCATAAAGAGTGAACTGTAAAATTTATGTGCTACTTATTATTTTTTTTATTCTCTTTTTTTCAAAGAAATATCACGGGTCATCTGGGTTTTTTTTTATATCCGAAGCTTGTAGTGGGAATCTTTTCATCCACCAAAAACTGGCCAACCATCTGGGAAACTCCAGCAAATTAGTTCTGCAGGGAAACGACGAGTGCGAGGTTTTTGTTAATAACTTCAAACAGCATATGGTAGGGCTAGGGCTTGATAACATACTTGTGATCAGTGTTTCTTTTCTCTTAAAATTCCATGCATCTTGATAAGGTCGACCTTTCTGCACTTAAAAAAAAAAAAAAAAAAAAATTGGCCGCCCCGGTGGCGCAGTGATCTAAGCGATGGCCACTGATCATTTGTCCATAAGGGGTCCGGGTTCGAATCCCGGTGCGGCATGGATGTTGTGTTTGTCTTACGGCACTGGCTCTCTCTCTTCCCTGGAACCAGTGACCCTAAATTAGGGACGGGCGACTGCTTATAGCCCATTGAGTTGCTCATGGTGGTCGTTAAACCTCCAATCAAAAAAAAAAAAAAAAAATTAATGCACCGGTGGACATTTCAGCGCCCGCAGCCCGGCACTAAAATTGTTTTCTGTCTTAAGATCTGTAGCAATACAACAAGTGCATTACGGATTTCACATACCACTCATAGAACTCCAATTCCTCAATATCTCCACCATCATTTAGCTTTGCACCAGAACAATGTGCTTTTTACATCAATTGTCAGCCTATGTATCGTTCAAAGTTTTTAATATAGACTTCATAATGCTTCAATGGTACTATTTTCGCGGGTAGAGCAGTATTTATCTTACTGCGGTTTTACTTTATTAACGTAAACAAAAATGATAAGAAATAAAATTCGTTCTTGTAAAGAGTTATATAACATTTCCTGAGAAATCCCTCTTTTCCAAACCCTGCTGACAGAAATTCATCCTAATGTTGACTTGTCCCTGCTCAATATTTTAATGAAAAAAAAAGTACAAAAATTAAAAAGAGAGAATACAAAAAAAAAAAAAAAAAAAAACAAACTTCTCCATTCATTTTCTGATAAGAAATTAATAATGTGAACTTTCTGCCAGCAATAAAAATAATAATGGTAATAATTAATTATAATATGACGATAACAATGTTCATTCGGATGAATTCCTGATCAGTATACGTATTTTATAAAAACTCCATTATACTACCCCCCAAAAAAAAATTCGGAGGGGGTCATCCATAGATGGCTTAATCCTTGAGATGCAAGGTTCATGAGCTTGTACCCCCTAAATCAAAAGCGTCCCTACGCCACTGCATGCGTACAAGGATACATGATCATGATCATATGTAGAGAATTTTAGGAAGGGAGTGTCTGACCCCAGGTTTTAAACAACCCTTAGAAATAGGAAGCTAGGAGATTTGGGCTAGAGTGCCCGATTGGAAAGTAACACGGAAGCGAAGTAGAAAGGGGGAGGAAGACGCCATTATTTATTACCGGGGGGGGGGGCAGTACCCGGGGTCCGACGGCTTAACGTGCCCATCCGACGCACGGAGGATATTTAGTGGATCGAGAGTTGGTACCTGTCTGAGATCGAACCTGAGGTCCTTTCCGTGGCAGTCACGAACGTTGCCCACTAGGTCACCCGCGGCCCATGGATATATGCATACAAGCATAAAGGAAGGATACATGCGTACAAGCATAAAGGAAGGATACATGCGTACAAGCAAGCATTTCTCCACTGCGTCCCCCAAATGGGAGAGGGAGGTAAACTGATCGTGTGTCACTTCCGTACAAAGTATTCCCTTAATCCTTCCACAAGGGGAAAGGAAGGCAAACTGATCGTGTGTTATTTCCATACAAGGGTGAGATTCATTACTTTGTTAGTTTGTTCTTTTAAAATTATTCAGCACAGTGCTCTTGTTGCATCTGGAGATTTTATTTAAGCAAAATGGATCTTGTAGTGTTGTCTGAAACATCAAAAGGCAGGCTTTGTGCTGTCTTCAATGATTTTCGATACCGCCAACATCGTAAAAATGTATTTTTCACGTATTTCGTCATATTAAAAAAAAAAAAAATTCAGCACCCCCTCAATATGAAATTGTGCGCAAACTTCAGAACCCATTCCTTTACCGTGTCGTTGGTATTAACAGGGAAAACGTCATGAACCACACACCCGGTCCATGCTTACCTTATATTTCAGCAACTGGTCAAAAGTCCACTGCACAAAATGAAAGCATTTTGTCAATTAAAATAAATGCAAACTACAGAAGTTGTTCACAAAGAAATGGGAGCAAAAATATTACTCCGTTCTCAGGTTTACTGCTAAAAAATTAGTAACTGAGGCTTAAAATACTCCTCCTATAACAAAGGAATGAGCCAGCCCTTCTCTTTCTAAAGCCCTGGTTCACACAAAGAGAGCAAGGTCAAAGACGATCCACAGGCATCTTCTGGGTATGAGAGAGTTAAATTTATTTTCGTACGTAACTGACACGAAAACGGTAGGGCTGTAGGAGATCTTAAATACGATGGATAATTAGCATTAATGAATTTTTTGGGGGGGGGAGGGGGGTACGCAAATGGAAGTTTCGCGTTACCCAGGACCAAAGTAAAAAATTGAAGAAAAAATTCAACCTTTTTTTCGATGAAAGTTCATGCAATTTTTATTAAATTATAGCACTTTTTTCTAATATAAGAGGAATTTTAACCAAAAACATAAAAAAAAAATGAAGCACTTTCCGGGAGGCAATGTCTCTTGCCTTCCTCTAAATACGATTCTGACTTAATAAGTAATTTTTTTTTTTTCTATTGGAGGTTTAATGATCACCGTGAACAACTCGGTGGGCTATAAGCAGTCGCCCGTTCCTAATTTAGAGCCACCGGCTCCAGGGAAGGGAGAGAGCCAGCGCTGTAAGACAAACACAACATCCATGCCTCACCAGAATTCGACCCCGGACCCATCTCGGACGAATGATCGGAAGCCATCGCTTAGACCACTCCGCCACCAGGGTGGCGATAGGTAAATTAATAAATGCCATTGTCGTAAAACAAATGAAAGAAGATATGCGAGTCCATAAAAGTAAGCCGTGGCGCAGTGGTCTAAGCGATGGCCTCTGATCATTCGTCCGAAAAGGGTCCGGGTTCGAAACCCGGTGAGGCATGGATGTTGTGTTTGTCTTACGGCACTGGCTCTCTCCCTTCCCTGAAACCAGTGACCCTAAATTAGGGACGGCGACTGCTTATAGCCCATTGAGTTGCTCACGGTGGTCGTTAAACCTCCAATAAAAAAAAAATAAAAAAAAAAAGTTAATATTTACTAAACTATGGCAGCGGCAATAGTAAATATTTCGACTGTTTAGTTTTTGAAAAAACGTTATTTATCAGAGGTGTAAATAGGGCGGGGCGAATGCCCCGGGCGCAGCTCAAGATGGGGCGTAAAAAGCACTATACACTGAAGAGCAATTGAATTAGAGATACCTGTCTAGTAACGTGTAGCACCACCTTTCGCCTTGATGACGGCGGCGATTCGTCTCGGCATGGACTCGACAAGACACCGGAAGCGTTGGGAAGCCATACGGATCCACGACCCCTGAACAAGCTCCCACAGTTCACGAATATTTGATGGAGGAGGGTCAGAGCCTCGAACATCTCTCTCGATAGCATCCCAGATGTTCTCGATGGGATTGAGGTCAGGTGACCTAGCTGGCCAAGGAAGCGAGGTCACGTCGGTGGAGTGTTCATCCAACCATTCGGACACAATTCGGGAGCTGCATTGTCTTGTTGCAGGATGAAGTCCCCAGTGGGATGTTGAAGACACACAAACTGGAGCAAATGGTCGTCCAGGATATCCCGGTAACGTTGACCTGTGAGGGACGATGTCACACGTACCAGGGGTCCCATTTCAGTGCACGTAAACAGTCCCCAGACGAGAATGCCACTCCCACCAGCTTAAAGACTACCCTGCTGGCAAGAAGGATCCATCACTTTATGTGGTTTGCGCAGCACTCGCATCCTGCCATCCGCATGTACCAACTTGAATCTTGACTCATCAGTCCAGGCAACATTTTTCCACATGTCTAGGGTCCAGTGGCGATGTTCCCGCGCCCATGCTGATCTTTGCACCCTGTGATGTGCGGTCAGCAGCGGTACCCTAGTGGGACGATGGCTTCTGTACCCCATAGCGAGGAGATGGTTCTGGATGGTGTGACTGCTTACACGTTTTTGTGCACCAGCGTTAAATTGCCGAGTGATTTCTTGCACTGTGACCCGTCTATCCGCTGTTAAAATGTGAGCTAGCCGACGATGACCCCGCTCATCCACACGCTAATGCCCACGGCCGTTGGCCCTTGCAGGGATGGTTTTACCGGATTCGATGTACTCACGGTGCACCCGTGACACAGTGGCTCGTGAAAATCCCAGTGCCTGCACGACTTCCGAGATGGAGTGACCCATTCGTCGAGCCCCAACAATTTGCCCACGATCAAATGGGCGTTAGATCTTTCGTCTTACCCAGGGGTGCACAACCCGCGGCCCGCGGGCCACTTGCGGCCCTCAAAGTCAGTTTATGCGGCCCGCGGATAAATATTTTATACTATTGAAAACGTGAATATATATATTGTGAATGATGAGATTTTTTCCCATTATTGTAGGCCCTAGTTGAAATAAGAAAATTATAAAAATGTTTGTTAAAAATAAATTAAAAAGTAAACAATTATTGGACAGATTTTAAGTTTTGCATAACCAGACTGCTGCAAGGTTCAGACTGACTGTGGAGTCACTCTTGCAATACAAGTGGATGTGAGCACGTGACTGACACACCGACTCGTCGTTGTGCGGCAGGGGAGGATGAGGGCGCTGTGTGACCTTGAAGTGGTGTAGCGCGAGGCTATTTATAGGTTTGTTATTTCTGACTGGACGCCACGTCGTGCACTGGGAGTATCATTGTTGTCGTGGCACAGTTCACGTTTGTGAGTTGTTTGTGTGTTGTTACAGCTTGTGTGCAGTTTACAGAGTTTCTACATTATTATTATAATATCAGTATCATGTCTGTAAAAAAGCGTAAAGTGACGGACGAGTGTCGAGTGTTTCAAGAGACCTGGAGTGAGAGATATTTTTTTATTGAATACAACAGCAAAGCAACGTGTTTAATTTGCAAAGAAACAGTTGGTGTTATGAAAGAGTACAATGTAAGAAGGCATTATGAGACAAAACATGCTTCAAAATACAACGAATTTTCTGGTAATATGCGAAAAGAGAAAGTAAAAGAACTGCAGAGAAAATTAGAATTTCAACAAAATCTTTTTCGTAAGGTTAACGATGAATCGCAAATTGCGGTAAAAGCAAGTTTTATTGTGTCAAAGATTTTAGTAAAAAGAATGAAGCCGCTTCAAGATGGCGAGCTAGTTAAGGAATGCTTGGAAGAAGTGGCAAATGTGGCATTCCCAGAGAAAAAAGTATTATATCAAAAATTAGCCTTAATCGAATGACAGTTTCCAGGAGGGCAGAAGAAATGGCAGTGGACATTGAGCAAACACTACAAGAAAAAATATTGGATTTCAAGTACTTCTCACTGGCAATCGATGAAAGCACAGATGTGACTGATACTGCCCAGCTTTGTATTTTTGTGCGTGGTGTTGACGAGAATTTTCATATTTCAGAAGAATTACTGGCATTGGTTCCTATGAAAGACACAACTAAAGGATGTGATATTTATCGTGAAGTGAAAAATATTTTAGAGAAGTTTAATTTAAATATGGAAAAACTACATGGCATATCAACTGATGGTGCACCTGCCATGGTTGGAAGTAAACAAGGGGCTGTCAGCTATTTTGCTAAAGAGTGCAGTGATCTAGTTACTATTCACTGTATTTTACACCAAGAGAATCTGTGTGCTAAAAGCATACGTATGGAGCATGTGATGAAGGTTGTGATTAAAGTGGTCAATTTCCTTCGTGCCGGAGCTCTTAATCACCGCCAGTTCAGAGAATTCTTATCAGACATGGAATCCCAATATGATGATGTTATTTATTTTACACAAGTTCGTTGGCTTAGTGCTGGGAAAATGCTGAAACGAGTGTATGACTTGCATCAAGAAATCATAATGTTTTTACACAGTCGTAATGAGTCTCAACTAGCAGCACATTTTGAGAACAGCGAATGGGTGAGTGATTTATGTTTTTTAGTTGATATGACCCAACATCTCAATGAATTAAACATTAAGCTTCAAGGTAAAAACAACATGATCAAGAACATGTGTTACATATTAAAATCATTTGAGGTTAAACTCAGTTTATGGCAGTCACAACTAAGCAATGGACTACTAGCAAATTTTCCAACAATGAAAAGTTTTGTTGAAAGTTCTGAATTCCATGTAAATGTGGCTAAATATGCATCTCTTGTAGTGGACCTTCACAATGAGTTTAAAAGACGATTTGAAGATATAAGAAAATTTGAGGTTTTGTTTGATATGTTTTCTCTACCATTCACTACTGACGTTGCGTCAGTGCCACTAGATTTCCAGATGGAATTAATTGATCTTCAGTGTAACAATGAGTTAAAAACAAAATACTCTGAAGTTTCTCTCCTAGAATTTTACAAAAATTACTTACCGAAAGAAATGAAATTGCTCAAAGATCATGCTTTAAAAACTGCAACGTTGTTTGGAAGTACCTACTTATGCGAGCAATCGTTTTCTTTGATGAAACAAATAAAGTCAAAGTGTCGTTCCCGTTTAAGTGATACACTATTGGAGGGAAACTTGCGCATTACCATCTCTAACATTGAACCTGATATTGACAGACTATTGAAAAATAAACAATGCCAAGCATCTCATTAGGAGCATTAGGCTACTACTTGATTTGATGGTCAGTTTGACGATATATTGATTTTAATTTTTTATATACTTTGATGTTAAGAATTCTGTTTTTTGTAAAAATAAAAATTTTACAACCTTGTGATAGTATTATTTTATTTTATATATACCCCTAAACCTTTTCCAGTTAGGAGTAAGTTGATTGTAAATCAGTAATTTGATAACTTAATAACGCAATTTGCCAAAAAACTTCAAAAATGGATTTAAACCATTTAGAGGACACAAAAATGGTATTGAAACACATTTTTTGTCTGCTGGTAAAATAGATTATTCGGATAATAGTAAAATTAGCTTTAGCGGTAGGGTTTGGCAAGTGCCTATGTGAAAAGGTAACTTGCGGCCCGCCACTTATTATGTAAAAATAAACTTGGCCCCCACTTATAAAAAGGTTGTGCACCCCTGGTCTTACCCATACTGCGTCCGACTCTTACTGATTCCCGTCGTATCACTCCTTATATTGTCGGATCGCTGCATACGTCATGTCGTTTCCATTTACAGGGCCGCCCACAGCGCCACATTTGCATAACGCCAGCTGTCTCTAATTCAATTGCTCTTCAGTGTATATCGTAATGTGATAAAATTTGGAATTTAAACTTTTGCACCGGTTTCTGGTACGGTGTTTCCTTTGCTATACTTTGTCAGTTCAATACTAACAGAATTTGCTTATACACTCATTGTCATAAAAATCCGTGCACCAAGAAAAAGGCGTCGGATTGAAATGATATTTTAGTAGTGAGATGGTACATACCAAGGACAGAAGTGATTACAATATCACAGCAGCAGAACGATTTCCCGCTGACATAAGGTACACATTCCGGTCAGCGTTAGTACCGCGTCGGACAGCCTCGTGCTCGGATAATGCGGTGAGACGGTCCGGCATGGAGTCAAAGAGACGCCGTATGTTATCCTGGGACAGATTGGCCGAAACTTCTTGCAACTGACACTCTTAATCACGAACACTGGGACATGGAAGAAGCTGGCGTCCCATCTGGTCCCACACGTGCTCAATAAGCTAGAGATCAAGCATTCTGGCAGGTCACGGAAGCGTCGAAACATGACGTAAATAGTCCTGTGAAACTCGAGCCGTGGGCGGACAGTCGTTTTCTTGTTGAAAAATGGCTCAACAAGATATAACGCTCGTCCGCCCACACAAAAACAAGAAAATGCCCGTCCGCCCACACAAAAACGCAGGCTTACCTGTACGTAGCGCTGGGCTGTCAATGTCCCTCATATCATTGCGAGGGAAGTCCGACTGTCATACGCGCTGGCTCCCCAGACCATCATGCCTGCTGTTCGGAACGTGTGCCGCTGTACAGTGAGGTCGAGATTGTAGCGCTCACCTGAGGTCCTCCACACTCTGACACAGTGGTCGTCCGTTCTCACACAAAAGCGGGATTCGTCGCTGAACACTACACGTTGCCAGTCCATAGCATTCCACGTTGCTCGCTGCTGACACCACTGTGCAGTCGATGCCGACGATGGTCAGGTGTTAATGGCAGAAAACGTAAGGGCCGTCGAGAGTGTAGATATGCCTCTGCCAGGCGTCTTTAAATGGTTCTGGCGGACACAGAAGTCCCTTGTACAGCCGCCGCATGTTTCTGGATATTGGGCAAGGACGTCGTTGCATCTGTGTGTACCGCTCTCACGATTCCACGGTCCTCTCTGCTGGTGGTGTGTCTGGGTCGTTCAAAGCCAGTCCGCTGTGTCTGGGTGCCTTCCCGTGCCCATTGCTCCCAACACGATCGCGCCGTACTGTCCGACTGGCCCAAATGGCGACCGATTCGGCTCGCCGGCCAGCCTGCTTCTCTCATCCCGACGATACAGTTTAAACTCCGTCAATTGCCCGTACGCACATCTGCGGAGGCTACTCGGCATGTCTATCTCTCAGGAATCTCCCCTGACGCTTACCGTGCACTTCGGCACGCATGTGGAGTCCCCTGCGCGGCGCCTTATAAGCCCCAAGAATTCCAATGCGGACTTGGACGCCCGGGCATGCGGAATCGCACGAACCTTTAATAATTTGCATGTCTGCCCTCCCCGTAGCTATTCGCCGAGTTTGGCGTTAAACGCACGGTTTTTTTTTGGTGTGTGAATTTTTATGACAATGAGTGTAATATGCTTCTCCATTTTCAGTAAATTTCTTTCTCAAAGTGTGCAAAGTGAAATAAGTATTTTTTTCACAAAGTGTTCAGAGGATATTAGTTGATCACATTCAAAAATGAAGGCGTGGTTACAAAAGAATGTCTTTAGCACTGTTGAAGACTCTCTGGGGGCTATTTGATCATTACTGCAACTGCGAGCTATGACTTCCAGCGGCATCCGTCCGAAGTCCGAAGCAGTTGGGAAAAGCAGTACATATAGTCAGTCTGACACTGCCTTCCCCATAGAGATAACTTTGGAGTGTGACGTTAATTTTGTTTTGTCGGGCAATATTTACTTACTTATATGCACTTACACGCACTATGAAAATTAATTGTATATATATGAGATAGTATATATATGCAACTGCGAGCTATGACTTCCAGCGGCATCCGTCCGAAGTCCGAAGCAGTTGGGAAAAGCAGTACATATAGTCAGTCTGACGCTGCCTTCCCCATAGAGATAACTTTGGAGTGTGACGTTAATTTTGTTTTGTCGGGCAATATTTACTTACTTATATGCACTTACACGCACTATGAAACTTAATTGTATATATATATGAGATAGGAAGGGCAATATTTTGTGGTTTGATCAAGGCGCAGAAATGCCTAATTACGACTCTGTTATTTATTATTATTATTATTATATTCAGATTTAGACGAATGTAAGAAACGACCGTGACACCGATAAAATAGGATGGCGCTACGGAAGTCCATCTGCGCATGCGCAAACTGAAATCTGACCTCTAATAGAAAGAAAAGCTGAATCACAAGTGTGTTAGTGAGGGGGATTGGTAACTTTGGCATAGGATATCTACAAGTTACATAACCCCCTCGTGCTACACAGCATTTTAAAGCTCTCTTCAGTAGCAGATAACGCACTTTGAAGGTCGGAGTGGAAGGAAAGCCAAATTTCGCTACGACGCATACTTTACTGCTGTCAGATGCATAGCAATAAAATGCATTTTTGTAATAGCTGTTATCACATTTAGCATGCGGTTCTCGTATTTTACGTAGATTGCAAATGAGATATTGTTACGTTTATGTAAAACGTGATGAAATAATGTTTTGCGACAGTTTAGTTAAGTATCTTGTTGAGTGACAACGAAATTAACTATTGTTGCCTAACTTCATGGTACAGCCTTCAAAAATCAAATTTCAAAAATGGTTTTGACTACTTCCGTTGCCCATTTTCGTTACATCGAAATTTTTTACTTGGGATTTACTTCACTACTGTCGGGAAAGATGAATAGCATAAAAAAATAAGAAACAAAAAGAAGAAGAAATAAGCTTCATCCAAAAAATAGAGAATTTATCACATCGATTAAACGTACAGCACAAATTTCGAAAGTCATTTTTCTCTGGACATGGGACCAGTGGCGCCCATATGAGTACTTTTAGGGGGAGGCTAAGAAAAATCCTTGCCTCCTTCAAGGCTATGAAACATTTTAGTAAATGTACAAGATACTAAAATACAACAAAAATAAAGAAGTTTGATAATTGCAATCAATCATTAATATCTTATTATTTTTAAAAATGCTTTAAAAAAAGGTTTTGTCTATTTTAGTGTTTTAAATTTATCCAAAATTTGGCTATACCAACTGAGCTTCCCCTTCATGGGCGCCCTTGCATCCGACTGAACAGAAATATCGAATAGGATGATTTAATCATGACTGAAGACTTTTCAAAAGCTCGCGCCGCCCCAGTGGCGCAGTGGTCTAAGGCGTTGGCCTCTGATCATTCGTCCGAAGAGGTCCGGGTTCGAATCCCGGTGAGGCATGGATGTTGTGTTTGTCTTACGGCACTGGCTCTCTCCCTTCCCTGGAACCAGTGACCCTAAATTAGGGACGGGCGACTGCTTATAGCCCATTGAGTTGCTCACGGTGGTCGTTAAACCTACAATCAAAAAAAAAGCTCGCTTTATGGGTTACCCTGTTCATCAGACAACGCAATGATGTAATTTGTAGGCACTTATTACTGCTAAGTATGTAGGTAGTTATTACAAGATGTCAATGTTTTTCTTACTTTCTTCCGCTTCTCCCCCTCCCGAATGAGAGCCTAAATGTTTCATGATCACAACTAGGCCCAATAGGAAGGTGGGCGGCGACCGCGACAGTCTGACGCGTCACTCAGAAAGTGCTGATTCACGCTTGCTGAATACTTCGAAACACGCAAATTGTAGCAGTGAAACTATGTCGCCATTATGTTCAAGTTTGAAAATTTGGTTTTCGGTGTAGTATTTTTTGTTTCGGGGCTTAACGAACACTATGCGAAACATTTATCGTTCTAGGCAGTTGCTAATATGGGGCCACTGGTTCCATGAAAGGGAGAGAACCAGTGCTATGTCGGGGCTCCCGGGACTCGCAACTCAACCCTCCTCTCTTTACGGGGTCGGCCATCGTTTTTGTTACGTCACGCTAAGCGACGGAGTGATGCACCGAGAAGGTTACAGCACTGTACGTTTCTGGGCATTCAGTCGTACTTAATGCTTGAAGGAACAGCTTAATAAGGTCTATATTTTAGTTTTCTGCATATTATTTTATGATATATTACTTTAAAATTCTATCGAAATTTAAAAAAAAAAAAGAGAAAGAAAGAACTCAAAATTTGTTGTGCACCACTCGAATAATCCAATAATAATCGACACTGAAAGGTTTAATACATTAAAGATCTAGTAGATTTTTATCGACACGAAAGATCTAGTAGATTTTAACTTGTAAATATTATATTTTAATCTAATAAACCTTTAATGCGATCTTGCTGAATCGGATTTTAAATCGTGCAGTGGATTTTAAATCATGACGATTATTATTGGATTATTCCAGAAGGAAAGAAATTTGCGTCTGTTTTACCTTTCTCAGGAATTCGCTTTCTCTGTCCTGTATGAGTATAAACGGTTATACCAAAAACTTCTCTTAACGCAGTTTTAAACAGACGCAGAAAATAACTGAAACGCAATCTATTAGTACGTTGACATACTGTTATATTGCAATTTGCATGTGTAAAGGAAAAACTGGCGAAAATTTAATAAAACAGTCCCCAAAATTGCGTTTTTAGACCCTAACTTTTTGTGGTCAAATAACATTGCTTTCATCCGAAAATAATAAATCTGAAGAGGCAAAGTGTTCCAAAATTAATATACTGAGAATATGTTTGAAAAGGTAATTCACAAAAGAAACGTTATAATAATGCTGCATCAGGTTTGCAGTACACCCAGAAATAAATAAAAAAAAATAAAAAAAATTGGGAATCCAACTATATACTAAATTAATACTGAGAACATATTTTTAAAAGAAAGTGACAAAAAAAAATATCTAAAAATGCTGCTACAGTCTATATTTATGTGTGGTTTTAACAAATTAGCCTCTCCCCCTCCCCTAGTGTATTTTGAAAGTGAAGGAATTAGAGATATAATCTTACTACACTGCTGGGCACCCAAAATGCAACACCAAGAAGGAAGCATCCGATTGGCCTGAAATAATCAGCATGCGTCGCCCGCGAGAGGATATGCAAACGATTAGCATTGCAGGGCATATGCAAATCATGTGCGCCCGGCACGCCACCCAGAAGCACTATAAGAAAGGTGCACAGAAGGCGGGCTGTAAGTAGTGGAAGTCTGTTGTGCTGCCGGACCTGTGCGTGGGAAGCTTCCTGATACCTCGTCGCAGAATACGGCAGTCATTCCAGCACGTTTCGGAGTTCGACAGAGGACGAATAGTGGCTTATCGTGACAGCGGTTTATCGTACCGAGACATCGGCGCCCGTGTGGGACGACAGCCAGCCACAGTGAGGCGAGTATGGATTCGGTGGGTGCAGGAGGGATGGACGGACCGACGTGAGCGATTGCTGCAGCCGCTGCACACCACCGAACGAGAGGACCACATGTTGTGCGGCGGGCATTGACGGCTCGCACAGCCACGTCACGAACGTTAGCGCAGGAATTAGGGTGTGTTGCGCAACAACCTGTGTCAGCACGCACCGTTCGACGTCATCTGCAAAAGCGGGGACTTGTCGCACGGTGCCCATTGCTCCGATTACCATCGACGTTACACCACCGGCAAGTGCGGCGGCAGTGGGCCTTTGAACGCCGCACTTGGACTACGGAATGGCACGACATTGTCTTCTCCGACGAATCCCGCTTCTGCCTGCAACACCACGATGGTCGGATCCGCGTGTGGCGGCACCTCGGCGAGAGACTGTATGACGCCTGCATTATGCATCGCCATACCGGTCCGTCGCCTGGCGTTATGGTTTGGGGCGCAATTGGATATGACACCCGCACCCCTCTGGTACGCATCGCCGGTACACTCAACAGCCATCGCTACATCTCTGAAGTTTTGGAGCCTGTAGGCTTCCCTTACCTGCAGGACCTTCCGGCGGCCACGTTTCAAAAGGACAATGCGCACCCTCACGTGGCACGCATCGTGCAACAATTATTCACGGCCCACCAGGTGTCACTGCTGCCGTGGTCCGCCTGTTCTCCCGATATGTCGCCCGTCGAATACGTCTGCTCGCTGATCGGCAAGGGAGCGGCCCGGCAAACACCATCCGCGGCTGCGCCATATGAACTGTGGCAACGTGTGGAAGCAGCCTGGACCGACATACCCCAAGCCCACATCCAAAGCCTCTTTCGTTCGATGCCGCGGCGTGTAGCGGCCGTTATTGCCAGCCATGGGGGCCACACGAACTATTATAAAATGTAAATAAATATTATAAATGTATTTGTATTAGTTGTTGTATAAATAATCTGTATAAATGTATTTGTATCTGTTGTTATGTGTCCAGTAAATCTGGCTTTGCTATCTCGTGTCCTTCTTGGTGTTGCATTTTGGGTGGCCAGCAGTGTATTTACCTGCATAATGTTGTAGGGTATACAGATATAAATAAAAAAGTTTTGAGGCAGCCAACTAAACTAAATTGATACTGAGAATGTGTTACTCTCAGCACAATGTATACCCAGAAATAAATAAATGAAAAATAAACTCACCTTTTTCTGATTTCGTCCCCAAGGTTATGAGCATGTGTTAGAACATGCATGCTTGATAATTTTGTTCCACACATGAAATAAAGATTGAAAATTAACAAAAATGAAGATTGAAAATGTACAAAATGAAGATTGAAATATATTTATTTGTATGGGATTTAGGGTAGTTAGACTGAAACTTGGATTTAATTTCCCTGTAATGATGATTATCAAATGTTGAGGCACACATTAAGACCAGATTCATTAAGTAGCTGCTGCAAACATAGCATATTTTCTTTTCCCTGACCTGTTATTTAAGCGGTCATTTTTCAACTTTGGGTAGTTATTTAAAAATATTTTTAAAAATACAGAAGCGCGCTTTAGTCCCAGTTCAAATTTAGTTTGATTACATTTTGAACATTTTCCGTTTACCACATTCAACTCTTCAACCTTCTTTGCCGCTAATTTTTTAAACACAAATTTTACATTTTATACATGGAGTAATTGCTCACAATCATCAGTCAAAAGGAATTTAAATAATTTGAAGCAAATAACGAATATTTTCACATTGATGTCTTCAGCTACCCATGGACATGCCCGTCACTTAACGTGACGTCACAAGCAAGTTCTTAATCCGTTGGCCAGGCTCGTAAAGATAGAGAGGAGGAGTCCCGGCGGCCCCGGCTATGTGCGGGCCGGACCCACGCTTCATTCGGTACACGTGACTGGGCCTAGCCAGAAACCTGTAACTCTGGTCACCGGAGCAGCATCAGCTGCATTTAACTTGATGTTGAATTTATCAGCAGTCTGATGCTTTCTGGAAGAAGTCCAGTACTGGGCAAATTTAGTCATCAAGAACATCCAGTGTTGCATTCAGAGAATTTTTTTCAGGGAAGGGGGGGGGGGGGGGTAATTACAAATTTCGAGGGGGCTAAAACTTGTTGGCTGATTACATACACATAATCACAATTTTGTTATTATATATCATCATCATCATCATCATTGTCAACCATTATCAATCCACTGCTGGACGAAGGTCTCCCCAAGTTTCCTCCACAACGGTCTGTCTTGTGCCAGTCTCCTCCATGTCACCCCTGCATACTTTCGAATTTCATCCACCCATCTCCTATGTGGTCTTCTTCTGGGTCTTTTCCTGTCCCTTGGAATCCAATCTAAAATTTCGGCTGTCCATCGATGATCTGTCCTTCTGGCAGTATGTCCAGCCCATTGCCATTTCAGGGATTTAACTCTGATCATGATGTCTTGCACTCTTGTCATTTTTCGGATCCACGTGTTCCTCTTCTTATCTCTCCTGGTTACACCAAGCATGCACCTCTCCATGCTGCTTTGAGTTGTCTGCAGCCTTTGTATGTCTCTTTTAGTTAAGGTCCACGTCTCTGCACCATACGTAAGCACTGGAAGGATGCATTGATCAAACACTTTTCTTTTAAGACATAATGGCATATTGCTCTTGAAAATTATGCTGTTTCTTCCAAAAGCTCTCCAGGCAAGTTTTGTACGCCGATTAATTTCTTCATCAATGTGACCCTCACTTGATATCTGCTGTCCAAGATAAACGTACGTGTCTGTTATCTCCAGCTTTTCTCCATCAATCGATAAATCTTCATTTCTTGTAAAAGCATTGAACATCACTTTTGTCTTCTGAGAGTTCATTTTTAATCCCACTTCTTTACTCTTGTCAGCAAGTTCCTGGATCATACTCTGCAGCTTTGATGGGGTAGTTGCAAAAATGACTACGTCATCAGCAAAACGAAGGTGGGTTAGATAATCTCCATTAATCTTTATCCCCTTGTTTTCCCAGCTCAGCGACTGAAAAACACCCTCCAATGTGGCATTAAAGAGCTTCGGAGATATGGTGTCACCTTGTCTCACTCCCTTTCCAATTTTTACGTGCGTTGTATTTTCAAACAGCCTAATCTTTGCACTTGCATTTTCATAGATGTTATTAATAATATTAATGTATGCATCTTCAATACCGCAGGTTTTCAGAGCCATTGTAACTGCTGATGGTTTCACCGAATCAAAGGCTTTTTCATAATCGATAAAAGCCATGCACAATGGAAGTTCATATTCCCTCGCTCTTTCAATTAGTTCTTTCAGCACGTGGATATGATCTATTGTGCTGTAGCCACTCCTGAATCCAGCTTGTTCTCTCGGTTGAGCCATGTCTAGTGCTACCTTCAAGCGGTGTGAAAGAACTTTAGTGAAGATTTTATAAACTACTGATAGGAGGCTGATAGGTCTGTAGTTTCCGAGATCCTCAATGTCACCTTTCTTATGTAGCAGGATCATTGTAGCGGTGTTCCAATCCTCAGGAATCTTTCCTTCATTAAGGCATCGAGTGAAAATTTGGGCGAGTACTGTTTCGATTTCTCCACTTGCTTCTTGTATGATGTCTACAGTAATTCCATCTTCTCCTGGAGCTTTTCCTCGCTTCATGTTCTTGATTGCAGGTGCAACTTCTGCTGGAAGGACTGGAGGAACTCTGGTACTGGTATCTTTCATGATGTCTGGAGTGCATATATCATCCCTTTCATATAATTTGGAGTAGAAATCTTTCACTCTTGTCAAAATTTCGCCTCTATTTCTTGTTACAGAACCATCTTCTTTTCTCAGTGCCATAATCTGTTTTCTTCCCTTACTGAGATGTCCCTTTGCTATCTTTAGGCTTTGGTTGTTTTCAATTGCTTTCCTCACTAGTTCACAGTTGAATTTCCTTACGTCTTCAGTGATACTTTTTCTTACTGTCTTGCATAGCTCTATATATTCCACTTTGGAAGTCACATCTTCTTTAGTTGTCCTCATCTCTCTTCTTTTTTGCATCAACATTTTGGTTTTTCCTGATAATTTGTTCACATGCAACTTGTTCTTAGACCCAGCTAATTTTGTTGCTGTTTCCATAAGAGCTTTGGTTACTTTTCTGTTAACTTCAGAGATGTCCACTTCTTCCGATGTTAGGCCTTCTAAAGCAGAGAACCTGTTCTTCAGTTCTAACTTGAAGGTATTATGGTGTTTTTTAAGGTTGGTTATGTCAATAGATTTTGTTTGTCTTATGAGCTTGCCACGTTCCAGTTTAGTGTTGAGGTGCATCTTACATCTCACCAATCTATGGTCACTACCTGTGTTGAACTTGTTTAGCACACTGCAGTCTTCTATGACGAATTTTTTGTTACACATAATAAAATCAATTTCACTTGTCGTCCCATTTGGATGTCTCCATGTCCATTTCTTGTGTGGCTTTTTCTTGAAGAAGGAGTTCAAGATGAAAAACCCTTCTGCTTCTGCAAACTCAACGAGAGTATTTCCACGCTGGTTTCTGTTGCCATGACCGAATTTACCTACTGAAGTTTCATTCTGTTGCCGTTGCCCTATTTTTGCATTGAAATCTCCCATAATTATTTTCAAGTGCTGCTTACCTTTATTATTTAGATGACAAATTTCCTCATAAAATTCTTCAATTTCTTCTTCAGGATGACTTGTGGTGGGTGCATAAGTTTGAATAATCTGAGCCTGGTATCTTTTCGAGAGTTGGATAACAAGTCGTGCAGCTCTGTCAGAGGAACTTTCAACTTCTACAACTTTATCCTTCAGTTTCTTGTTTATTATAAATCCAACACCACTAGTTCTGCCAGTATCTGTCCCACGATAGTAGAAGAGATGTCCACTTTTCAGTTCGATGAGATCTTCTCCTTTTCTCCTTACCTCACTTAGCCCCACGATGTCCCACTTGATCCTTTGTATATATATATATATATATATATATACAGTATACTTAAGAGCAAAACTGAAGACCAAGGAAAAAATTTTAGAATTTAACACGAAGGGTGCAAAACAACCTGAAAATCAAAACGCGCAACGCAGCAGTTTTGAAAATTCAGAATTCACATTCTATAAAGAAGATACCTAAGCAAAAAAATACATATATAATTTTGACTCACACCTAGTACAACATAGAAAAGGTTATGTATCTACCTGTGTGAGTAAAAGGAGAAAAGATAAAAAAATAAAATAAAACAACTGAATGTAGAAGGTGTCGAGAATACTGAGCCTTGGCTTTATCAAGGACCAGCAAAAACTCTGCATTTTCTCACTTCTACAAAGACCTAGTTGGAAATGGGTTTCTGCAAGGCCATAGATGCAAGTAACATTCCCACCTAAAATAGTTTAAAAAATATATATATAAGTCATGTCCTCCGTAGAGTAGCATGACCTAGCACTAGCTGGTCCTTGATAAAGCCAAGGCTCAGTATTCTCGACACCTTCTACATTCAGTTGTTTTATTTTATTTTTTTATCTTTTCTCCTTTTACTCACACAGGTAGATACATAACCTTTTCTATGTTGTACTAGGTGTGAGTCAAAATTATATATGTATTTTTTTGCTTAGGTATCTTCTTTATAGAATATATACAGTATATATTTATATTAATATATATAAAAATTTTAAATAGAGTACAAAAATATTCTTATGCTCTTATATCGCAAATGCAGATACCAAGAAATCAACACGCATACAAGTTATTAAAAATGTTATACCTTTGCTTTAATTCAGTAATAGACAACGGATTTCACTACGGGGTGGTGTAAAATATTGAGGACGCTAGTAAAGGTAAGTCTGTGCTGGAGAAAATCCCCCAAGACATTAAGAGTGGTAAAAATGTCCTCTCCTTACTACAACCGTGTTTCTGATTATTAAGGAATCATTACAGCGTTACTTGAAAACGTATGGTGTTAGCCATTGCCCCGCCATTTGGTTTCAGCCCCTTTAGATTGTTTAGATTAGCAAATAGTAGTAAAATAAAACAAAAAGAACTAACTAACCTTTTCGATGCCAGTTTGAGGTGCCTCGATTTTTTTTCTTTGTCACAAAGTGTAAACCACCACCGCCAGAAAAAATAAAAAATCTTATTATGGGAACAATTTCTAATAATTTGCTATTGCTAAAAATTAGATAGCAAATATATTGTTGCATTGGAAGCACTAACGTCACGTTAGCTACAGTAAGGTTTAACCGTATACATGGAATGTCGATATCCAGACAACTGAAATAAAACTGAATGCCAGCTTCCAAAATATGATGATGTATTGAAGTGCAAGCATCTTTTTTACTATGTGGAATTAGGTTTAGAAGTTGTCCGAGTTATCAGTGTTTGAAAAATTGCCCCTTCAGCGAAGACTGTTTAATGTTTTGGTGAAGAATGATACAAATTTCAGATTGAAATCCATGTGGATTTATTTCATTGTTATTATAATATTTTCCCTCATTTTCTTATTTTTTAAATTAATTTCTCTAAATATTCAGTTATAAACGAACACAATTACACTAAATATTAGGGAAGATTGCCCAAAAACCTTTCCGGGTACAGCCCCCCGGTAATAAATAATGGCGTCTTCCTCCCCCTTTCTATTTCGCTTCCGTGTCACTTTACTATTGAGCGCTCTAGACCAAATCTCCTAGTTTCCTATTTCTAAGGGTTGTTTAAGACCTGGGGTCAGACACTCCCTTCCTAAAATCCTCTACATATGATAAAAAAAAAAAAAACCTACGAGGGGCATTCATAGATTTTCGGGGGGGCACCCCGGAGAAGATGCCTGAGTACATCTCTCATGTAGATAAAAATTACATTTGGTCATCAGACGCAGATTTCCTGCTACAAAAAATTTCGGGATTCTCAAGAATAAAAGTGAAAATAAGAAACATGTATAAATTGTATATATAATTCACCACATGTATAAATTCAGAGATAATGACCTAAAAAATTTTTGATTCGAAAACAAAGAAAAACACTGGCATCGATAACAAAGAAAAAAAATACCCCTCACATGTGACCCGGACGTGATTCGAACACGCAACCTTCTGATCTGGAGTCAGACGCGCTACCGTTGCGCCACCGAGCCACATGCACTTCCGCTATCTTCTCTGATCAGATTGATAGTAGTCTGAGTGCTTGTGGTGTTCTTGGTAATTTGAACATAATGGATCATCAGGTGAGGTTATCGAGCCAACAGTATTGAATATTCATTACCTGCAGTTTGAAACAAGAAAAAAATCTAACAGATTAAAGAAAAAAACAACAACTTCCCAACCAGTGCCGTAGCCAAACTCTGTACTTAGGGCAGGCTCAATAAAATTTAGGGCATGTTCGAAAAAGCTATATACTTCTTACCTTTTTTTGAGCATTACTGAAATTTTTCAAATTTCAACCCAGACTAAGTACCTTATCTAGGTACATCAGGTATAAAAGTACCATTTTTGATTAACATAAATAAAAAAACAACAAGAAACATTTTGTAAAATAAAAATACATTTATAATCGTTGCTTACCAATAGAAAATCAAAATAGTTGTAGTCGTCGGTTCTTTTGACCATTAAATTTTCTTAAAAGTAAGTCCATGTCAAGAGTTCATGTGCGGTTTTGTTCGAATGCAAGAAGAGTCAAATTCAACATTCGTTGGTGGCACATCAAAAGCCGCTGTGGGCAGTTAATTCTCGTTAAAACAGAGAAGAGAAAAGGTGGATTCACAAGTAACTGTAGTGCAGCCGAAAGTCCTGGCTGTGGAGACTTACTCGCTGCTTAAAAATTTCATAAAAAATGACTGAATTTGGGGTTTCTTTCTTCTGGGTTTGTATGAATCTGTTGACTACTGCAATTTCTTCTGGAGATGGAAGTTTCATACCTAAAGTTTTCAAATATTTGACTTTGTCTAAATCAATATTTTCGTCTTCAGCACTGGAAACTGCAATCAGGAGTTTTTCATTTTCTACGAATCATTGGCAGGACAAGCGCAAAATTTTGCAGGGCAGGACCCTGGCGTCCCCCTATGACTACGGCCCTGTTCACAACAGAATTCGCAGTTGTGCTTCTTCTAATCAAAAGTCTATAATTTTTATTAACTCCTTGTGCTAATATAACGAAATTTTAAGTAAATGTAATTCGAACACGCAGGGCTGGCTTGACCATCGAGACAACTGTGTCTTCCCGGACAACGCAGTTCAGGAAATAAAATCAAAATCATTTTCGGTAGAATTTTGTATATTTATTATTATTATTTTAAGTTTTGGAACCCGAGGCCTTAAAAAAGATATTTTTCACAATGCTTTTTTTTTAGTTTCCTATCCCCCCACTTTTAAATAGGTTACCACCCTTCGTCCTAGCGGCACTCTGATTTGCAGATTTCAAATTATTACTATAGCCACCTTAAACTTTTCCGCAGCCATGAAATAGCAAATTAAATTTTACCATTTTGTGGCTCTCTACTTTTATATGTTCCACAATTTGTGTGGAAACTGGATACTTAAATTTATATATGAAAATCAATTGCTTAGTGATTTTAAAAACAGTACTGGAATTAAAAAAAAAAAAAAAAAAGCGGTTTTCATATATGAGCGCGTATAAAAGCCAAAAAAGTCACTAATTTTTTCAGTTATTCCACTTTGCATAAAAATCAATCACTAAAACATGTATCAGGAGGAAAAGAAAAAACTACCCGTATTTAAAGGAATTTATCTTAGAAGGATCCTTATTATTCGCTATGAAAAAAAAATCGCTACACAGCTTAGTTGAAGTTATATTTTTGTAATTTTGTGAGGAAGTTTTTATTAGAATTACAATAAAACCTCATCTTTCCGGAAAGAAAATAGTAGATCTTACTTTCTGAGCTTTCAATCCATATTATGGTCTTTTTCTGAAACTTGAAGCAAATACTTCTTTGAGATAATAATTTTTCCTTATGATAGTTTTCGTATATATTTTTTTACAGATGGCATTTTCACGTAACGACTTTGTTAAAATATGAGGTTTATTTCTCAGGGCCTGCGATTTTCCCCTCGGTCACCGCAAACATTCCATCCAGCCCTGCGAACATACAAAACGCAACGTTTTCATGTGACCCGGACGGGATTCGAACACGCAACCTTCTGATCTGGAGTCAGACGCGCTACCGTTGCGCCACCGAGCCACGTGAGGTCTAGCTAACTTTTCTGATCAGATTGATAGCAGTCCGAGTTGCATGTCGTAGTTGACTTCCCAATTGCGGACGTCCCAGTTGTGGACAGGGGAAAAAACAGTGCCAATTGCGGACTTAGCGAGGGATCCGTTCTGTCCGCAACTGGGAAAGGACTTAGCGAGGGATTAGGGAAACAGGAGAACACACCCCATTCCTAATCCCTACCAGAAGGGTTGAATTTTATTTGAAGTCATTCAAATATTGGAAAAGTGGTATATGGACAAATGGGCGATTTATTTCATTCTATTTGACTATCTTCTCATCAGCCTATTTCAAAAAGTATGTTTTTTTTTTGTACGCTACTGTGGGTCGTCAACAGGAAACCGTAGAGTGTATAAACATAAATTTATACAATACAATATATACAGCCGAGGCCAGTCCATCTATGAGAATGAACTCCCAGTGTAGCTATAACCTTTTTCAACCCCTATTTCTGAAAAAGTTAATATTTTTTTATTGATCTGTTTTATTTTATTTCGCCTTCTTTAATTCGAAACAAAAGCTAAAGTAGATTACTCATATATTCTCATACAAAACATAATATATCAGTTACAAAATAAAATTACCTAAATAAATATCATAAAATTTCTGAAGGTTTTCATTAATTGACTGGATTCTTGATTTCTTCTTCATTATTCCAACTTCTGAATGAACGATAGATTCTTCAAACAACGTCGGATATTCGCGGTTGTGTAAAACTCTGCCATAGTTTTGCTGATCCGCTCATCCAATTTGATTGTTGCTTTTTGTCTTTTCTTGCCCTCGAGATTTAGGCACTTTCTGTCGTATCTCTCACTAAAACAGTCGCTGTTCCTCGTTTCATCTTTCAAACACGTTATTAACTTCGCGACTTTAGAATGAGGAATTTTGATAGCTGCATTTAACCGATGGTTCCAGCCTTCGATGACATTATTTGTTCTGTATTGTTTGTTGTTGCAATTCCACATTTCTACAATTGTTACCGTATTTTCCAGCCAGTTATTTCAGAAATAATCATAAAATTTCTGAAGGTTTTCATTAATGGGACTGGATTCTTGAATGCATATCCAACCATCGCCTCCATTTTCCACAGAAAGGTAGGCCAATGAAGCACACATTCGGAGGTGTTGCCTTATCTTCTCGTTATTGTTATATTCATTCACTAATCCCAGTTCTTGAATTTTTCGCCAAAGGGGGTGTTTATCTGATGTCTCACTAAAACTGTTCCTCTTTACCCAGTTGCGGACAGAACTGGATCTGTCCGCAATTGGCACTGTTTTTCCCTCTGTCCGCAATTGGGACCAAACCATGTGGTATGGGTAATTTAAACATGATGGATTATCTGGTGAGGTCATCGGGCTAACAGTATTGAATACTTGCAGTTTGAAACAAGAAAAAAAAAAAAAAAAAAAAAAACTAGAAGAAAAAAGGAAATAACCTCCGAAGAGAAATTGCGCTTGTGCTTCTTTAACCAAAAAAATTCATATTTTTGCTAACTTCGTATACTAATAGAAATTGCAACTGCGCTTCTTCTAATGAAAAGTCTATATTTTTGTTAACTTCATGTGCTAACATGACGAAATTTTAAGTTAATATAATTTCCATTACTGCTATGATGAAACATCGATGGATATAATTAATTGGTTTATTATATCCATCGATGTCAAACGTTTAAATAACGTTTGACGTCCTTATAATCAGAATCGGTTATAGTAATATTATTATTTTGTGTGTGTGTGTGTGTGTGTGCGCGCGTGAAGTTCAATGTTCACAGATAAACGGAAATGTCTATTTACGTCACTGACGAATTTGTTTTTGGCCACCCCAAGCACCAACTCAGATGCTCTCTGTCATTTTCTCAATTTACCCCCTTTATTTTTAAAGAAAAAAAGTCTTACAAAATAATCCCTAGAAATTTATTTCAATTAAGCTGAAATTTGAAAATAATACTCCATCTTACGGCATCTTGTAAAAAGAAAAAAATGCGAGGCAAGCGTATTTTCTCTGTCTATCCGTCCGTCCTTCGATTTGTTCGTTCAATCAAACTTCTACGTCTTCATCTTTCTTTCTCTTTTTTTTTTTTTTCTTAATTTTTGAAAGTTCTTTTTTAGGATGAAGGAAACCTGGAAAATTACAATTTAAAAACGCAAAAATTATGACCCATTTGCATATTTTTTAGTAGAAGCCATACTATTCTCTAATAGAGACTGAAATATATATATATATATTCTTTTCTTGTGGTTCATCGGAAAGAATTAATTTTTGGACCTTTTTTATTTTCCATTAACTTTTCAAATTTTTCTCTAGGAATGACGTTTAATGTGAGGCACTTCCTTCACTGCATGTGTGAAGATCATTTTAATCACGGTGAAAATTCTTTTTTCCCTTGTAACAGGAACTTGAGAAGCGGGAACAAAAATTAGATATTTTTTAAAACATTGATTTTTTCTTTTTTTTTTTTCTTTTGTGTCCCGAATTCCTTGTAGTGGTCGCCACAGTTGATCAATCATAAGTATTCTTCATTTTGGTACGCTCGTAGTATATTTCGGTGATAAATTTTTCACCACGACCTAAAAGTCGTGGTGGTTTTAGAACTAACTTTTGAGGACAGGAGATTAAAGATGGACAGATACTAACTAACCCAATACTTTTTTTTTTTTTTTTAACAGCTTCTGAAAAAGACATACTGCACCTTACTCGCCCGTCAACTTTGTTCCTAAAAGTTAATCGATTTCTGTTTATACTATATCTTTGAGACATAAAGCAAATAATGAGGGCCAGAGCTACCGGGCGCAAGGAGGGGGGATGGGGAGGGTTGCCCTCCCAGAATGGTCATACCAAGGTCATAAATTCATGCTCTGAGGGTTGCGTAAAAAGTGGAAATGTGAAAAATTTACTGAAAATTGAAACTCAAAAAAGAAAGTCGTACATTTCAGAATTTTCTTTTTTAACCCTTTAGCCGACTGGAACAAATTACCTCGGGGTTAGCAAAATCGTCCGATATCTACTCGGATGAATATATTCGACATCTAAGAGTGAACCTGCACATTCTAAAGCGTTGTTTTCCTGTTGGCTTCGCTATTCAAAGTGATCATTTAGGAAGATGATTGACACTGATCTTTTCTAACTGCCAACCTGTTAAAAAGGGCTATAACGATGGCCACGAACATAAATAAACAAGGAGAGAGAGATGTTTGAGTTGCTTGTTCCTACCCAGTGGCATGTTGTACTTGTCGGGGGTCGACTAGCCCTTCCTCTTCAATCCTTAGGTCATGGAGCAGAGAAGGAAGATCAGATCAGATCATATGTAGAGGATTTTAGGAAGTTAGTGTCTGACTCCAGGTCTTAAACAACCCTTAGAAATAGGAAGCTAGGAGATTTGGGCTAGAGTGCCCGATAGGATAGTGACACGGAAGCGAGGTAGAAAGGGGGAGGAAGACGCCCTTATTTATTACGGGGGGGGGGCAGTACCCGGGGTCCTACGGCTTAACGTGCCCATCCGACGCACGGCGGGTATTTAGTGGTTCGAACGTTCGTACCTGACCAGGATCGAACCTGAGGTTATCTCCACGGCACTCACGAACGCTGACCACTAGGCCACCGGCAGCCCAGAGAAGGAAGAACTAAAAGGGAGCGCTTATCAGTGGCAGGTTTATGATGGGTACTGCTGAGATGAGAGTGGGAAAGGAATTGTTTTGCTGTAGCTTTCGCGAGACCTGGCCGCTATGTGAACATTTCTGTTCGAAGAGCGCGGAAAATTTAAGGCACCATTTGGTACATCTGCCGCTTAAAGACTTTAGTTTGCCATACAGTATTCTTTTTAGCTATCAAATGCGTATTCCACGCAGCTAACCAGGGCACAAAGTAACGTACTATGTGGGGCGTGGACCCCTTATATGAACAAAAGGAATTGTCCAAAACTTCGAAGGCGGCATATTAAACAATATGTGGATATGCCTAAAGTTCGTGACCTTTCCGAATACGTGGTAGGGATGAAGAGCTAAGCAGTCATCCGTGCTCAGTTATAGAAAGCCCCTCTGAGCGTTTAGCCTTGAACAGAATATTTCCAATCCCTAGCCCGAAAGCATCTTCCTATTGTTACGTTTTTTTTTTTTTTTTTTTTTTTTTTTGATTGGAGGTTTAACGACCACCGTGAGCAACTCAATGGCCTATAAGCAGTCGCCCGTCCCTAATTTAGGGTCACTGGTTCCAGGGAAGGGAGAGAGCCAGTGCCGTAAGACAAACACAACATCCATGCCTGACCGGGATTCGAACCCGGACCCCTTACGGACGAATGATCAGAGGCCAGCGCCTTAGACCACTGCGCCACCGGGGCGGCTATTGTTACGTTCACTATCTGATACTCGGTCGTTCTGTGCTAGATCGATTTTCACTGTGAATTTTTGCGGAGTGCTGTTTTGTACGCATTGCATAACTCTTACTTGATATTTACAACTGTTGACTTTTGAGTGTTTACCTAGTTTTGACATTATAACATAACTCTTTTTGCTATGTGTGGTTTGTATTACTCTAAGATTAAAATTTCAGGCTGAAGAAATGGCTAATTAAGTGCTAATGTATACTTAAATGTGATACACTAGTTGCATCGGATAGCTCACTTTAAATCAACGACACATAAGGCTTTTTAGGACCAGACAAAACATACACGGAAACAGAATCACTTGCGTGAACTTTTCTTTTATTGTATCCAGAATGGCACTTTCACTTGCAACTTTAGACAACACCACTACGTCATCTATTTACGAGATAGCATTACTTTACACAACGTGATACTAGGACATTAGAAACATATGATAGCCACAACGAGCTTCACCCGCACCCCACACCACCACTCACATAAAACTTGCTTTTTATCGTAAGTTCGCCATGTTAACAGACACACATCATTCCCTCAAACCCACTGATGCCACATGGGTATGGAGAGTAGGATCTGCTAAGTTCAGATAAGAAAATACCTTACGGAGATCAAAAAAAAAAAAAAAAAAAAAATTACATAGAAAATAAAAAAGGGAAAGTTTAATCAGAATATACGTCACAACATTTTTAGTAAAATTACGTCAAAAACCGGAAATGTGTTTTTTGCATGATCAAAATGCTTTTGTACAATGCAGGGGTAAGAAGTAAGTACCGCATATACTCTTTGGGTAGAAGTGGGAAACTTTTGAACTCGAAGAGGCGTAATTTCAAGTCTCACTCCTCCCAGATAAGAAAAGCTATCTCCGATCCTGCAAATAATAATAGCCAAAAATATTGTTGCTTTTCCTGCAAAAATGAATTTTTTTGCGACGCTTTAATTCTTTTTCACTGACGTGTGCTGTTTGGAAAATGGTTAAAATAAAATACTGATACGTCGTTCTAGCTTATTGTTTTTATACATAAATACGCTCTGATTTTCACTGATTATAAAATGCCGATATCTCTCTACGGTTGGAAAGTTCTGCAACTGTATTATAATTATTTTTCATTTTATCATGTCTTTTGAAAGCAAAAGTTCATGTCTACCGTGCCCCTTTTGAGCATGCCTTTAGATACTACAGTATACGTATATCTGCACCCAAATGTTTAAAGCCCGGCCATTTCAGACCAAGGCTGTCTAGAAAACACAAGGTCATGACATTAGAGAGATGAGTTCCCTCCGTTTGTGACGTCACTCTCATGTTACACGGACTGATACGTCGGTGTCGTATTTGACGCCACACAACACAGCGTTGGAAACCAATCTGAAGCCTTGGTTTCTGCGTGGCGTCACTAAAAGAGGAAAATCATCTCTCTAATGTCATGGCCTTGGATTTTCTAGACGGCCTTGTTCAGACTTCACAACTTAGATTCCGACCCGTTTGAAATGTTCAGTTATATATAGAATCCGGCCGTTTTAAGTCGTTCAACTTGTAGCCCGACCCATTTAAGACGGTTATGTGCTGGACCCGTACGTGTGCTTTCTGTACAAGTCGAAAACCGTGCGATTTTCGTACAAAAGGATTAAAAGTATCTAACGGAGTGCAAGTTCCGCACAGGTTTTAGAAAAAGGGGTTACAAAAACAGTGCGCCCACAGGTGCAGATGGTAACCTGTAAGGAAGGAAAAAGGAAAGATAATCAAGCTAAATAATTCTAATGATCTGTATGCATCACACTTTTCAAGGCATATGCTCATTTTTACTGCACTTGTAATACACAGTGTGTGGACATGTAATCAAAGAACGACTGAACGACAGACAAACGACAATCTCTATTCCACTTATCTGATACACGAAACGAGCTCATTTTTTAAGCATCGGAAATCAGATAAGTTGCTATTTTTCGAAAAGAGAAACGTATTTATTCACGCACACTATATTTCACAATATATGTACATTAAACATATCAATCAACAGTATAGTAACTATTTGTTGTACCAACCATTACATTCGAGACCAATTTTTAAGGTCTATATTTCTTAAAGATCGCAAAATTATTAGCCTTGTTGTTTTTTTTTTAATCTCTGGACTCCATTCCTTAGAGTGAGAGTCCAATAGAATAGGAAAAATATATTTTCATATTTTTCAATCATCGCAAAGGGTATTGTCATCTTATCCTAAAATCAAATATTTCATGATATGTATATTCTATTAATATCAATCACAGTTCTACACAGTGTGCCTGTTAAGTATATAAAGAGACAAACAATTATTACATCAAAACAACAAACTGTATTTTGAATTGTCACTTACACAGATTCAAAATAATCTCTTTCCAACTGCACACAACGGTGAGATCTTTCGTGCAGGTGTTCGAAGGCACTGTGGATGTCCTGAACTGGAACCTCCTTCAGTTTGTTGGTCACATCACGTTTGGACGCTCTCAGGGTCGCTCAAGCGCTCCCTTTTCAAGGCACACTTCACCTTTGGGAAGAGGAAAAGACTGCGGGAGCTGAATCTGGCGAGTAGGGTGGATGTTCGACCACGCCCGGTTACTGTGCAGAATACACTGCGCGGGTGCGTTGCCGTGTAACAGAAAGCAATTATTTTTGTGGAACAGTTCTTTTCTGACACGTCGCACGCAGCTGTACAGATGTTGCATTACTCCTAAGCTTTTCAGCGGGTAGCCTAATGGTTATTCGTCTGTTATGAGCAACAATTCCACAACCCTTCACATTTTCATTTGTCCGTGCAAAAACTGGATGTCTTGTGCGTGGTTCATCATCGAGGGACTGTCTCCCAATTTTAAACGCTGAAAACCAGCGGAACACTTCTGTACGGCACAGACAGTCATCGCCGTAAGCTTTTTTAGGTCTTGGTACACTTCCGTGGCAGTGTTCCCTAATTTATAGTAAAATTTTATTACAGCTCTTTGTTGCATTACGCAACTTCTGACACGCTGCACTCACACAGTCTTACTTCAACGGTGGCCACCCGTCTCGAAAGTTGCTCCCGCGATTACACCACACTCTAGCGGTCAAAACTGTAAACACGTTTGTTACTTTTGTTCAAGGGACTGTCCCGAAAAAAAATCAGTCTCATTATTTAACTGGCAGACTGTGTATATTAATGTCGCATATCTGCTATTGTCAGATATACAATATTACCCGTCCTTCTAAATCACTTCGTCAGAAACCTGTACGGAATCTCTTCATCCTAAATCTCTTTGCCAGAAATATATATGGAACCCCTCCTGAAAAAAACCTGTATGGAACTTGCACTGCGTTAGATAATTTTAACCCACTTATACGGAAATCGCACGATTTTCGACTTGTATGGAAATCGCACGTACGGATCCAGGACATCACCTATAAAACCTTTAACTTACAACCCATTCCTTTTAAGCTGCTCAATTTATAACTCGACCCGTTTAAGACTTTCAGCTAACAGATCGCCCTGTTTAAGTCGGTCAACTTACAGCCCGACTAGTTTAAGACTTTTAACTTATAGCCGATTCCTTTAAAACTCCCAACTTTATACCTGCCCTTTTATAAGTCGTTCAGATCAGATCACATGTAGAGGATTTTGGGGAAACAACCCTTAGAAATAGGAAGCTAGGAGATTTGGGCTAGAGTGCCCGATAGGAAAGTGACACGAAAGCGAGGTAGAAAGGGGAGGAAGACGCCCTTATTTATTACCGGGGGCCAGTACTCGGGGTCCGACGGCTTATCGTACCCATCTGACGCACGGCGGATATTTAGCGGATCGAGCGTTCGTACCTGTCTGGTATCGATCCCGGGTGTATAAGTCGTTCAACTTATACACTTCCCTTTTATAAGTTGGTCAACTTAAAGACCGACCAGTTTAAGACTTTCATGCTGCCGAACCCTTTGAGACTAAGAACTTACACCCTGCCCTTTTATAAGTCGGTGAACTTATACCCTGTCCTTAAATCGTTCAGATCAGATCACATGTAGAGGATTTTAGGAAGGGAGTGTTTGACCCCTGGTCTTAAACAACCCTTAGAAGTAGGAAGCTCGGAGATTTGGACTAGAGTGCCCAACAGGAAAATCACACGGAAGCGAGGTAGAAAAGAGGGAAGAAGACGCCCTTATTTACAACCGGAGATTATAAATCGTTCAACTTATGCACTGCCCTTTTAGAAGTCAGGAAACTTGCAGCCGATCCCTTTAAGACTTTCAACTTATACCCTTTATAAGTCGGTCAACTTATACACTGCCCTTTTACAAGTCTGTCAACTTATATCCCGACCAATTTAAGAATGTCAATTTGTACCCTGCCCTTTTATAAATCGTTCAACTTATCTCCTGTTTTTTTTAAATCGTTCAACTTATAACCAGCCCTTTTATAAATCGTTCAACTTATAGTCCGCCCCGATGAACTCAACCGTAATTAATGAGCATACTTGGTTCTTGTTGCACGTCCATGCTTTCCGTTTCACTATAACAAACACATAAAAGAAAATAAAGCAAGCAGGGAAGATCACATAATGAAATTTCGCTTAAACGTTTTAGAGTTCAGCGATTCAACTGAATGGCAGGGGTATGGGTGGTGGTGATGAGAAAGAGAGACCGTAAGACCATAATTTTTCTGTTAAAAAAATCTAAATGAAATATCTCTTAAAATACATGTACAACTTTTGAGGGTAAATTAAAAGACTTGGAAGAGACTGGCTTAAGACAGAAAGTTGTGAAGAGGAAATTTGAGGAGACCTTTATCCAGCGGTGGATTAATAATGATGCTGTAGGAAATCCACCGTTCTTACTTTAGGGCCAACCAGGGACCGATGGAAAAATTGGTACCCTGAGCTAGGGTGTTCAGGGAGAAACCCTCCTCTATGGTTTTATCTTCACATACAATTAAATACGATCTCGTGACAGAGCACACAAATCAGAGAAAAAAAAGGTTTTCATATTTTTTCGGTGGTTATGATTGATTTTGTAGGTTCATTTTTTATCTTTTTGAACGTTTGGTTTAATTTAACCAATAAATTATGGCTTCTCACCTTATGTTTTAATCTATACCACTGTAGGAACATTAATAAACCATTCTTCTCCTGAAGCAATGAGACAAAATCAAAACACACATAAAATATTGTATACGCTACTCGGCATCCATTTGCTTGTTCTCACAGAGATACAGGCTGTCATTATATATAATTGCAATTTGTATGAATGGCGATATGTTCCACGTAACATAAGGATTTTTTAATCACAATTTTTTGTTCAAACCTAGAAATACAGAGATGCTATCAAATCAATAAAACAAAAAAATTGCAGAAGAGTACAATCATTCCGTATGGTGGAGTAGAATTTTCTGTGATTTCATAAGGAATATCCACACAAGAATTTCGAATTAAAATCCATGAAGTCTGTTATAAATAAAAAATGTTTTATGATATACGAAAAAACTGTTGTTTCTCTATTGTTTTTAAAAAGTGGAAGTCAATCGCGAGTGATGACGATTACAGCACTCGCACTTGCGTGCATAATATCATCAAAAAAGTGTTAGCTGTGATTTAAAAAAAAAAAAAAAAGGCTCAGTTTTGGAGAGACCTCCAAAAATAAAGAGTCGCGGGCAGGTGCCCCGGGTCTCTTGCCATCAATTGGTCTCCGGGGCCAGTTAAAAAAAAAAAAAAAAAAAAAAGACTTGAAATCTTCAGCTTAGTGAGTTTGAAATCTCGGTTAAAAGTATACCAATTCATCTTTCTCTTTCCTTTGGATTGTATCATCTAACAGTCTTGTTCTATGGTGGCACCATAAAAATTGCTCTGAGTTACTTCCCTTTTTTTTTTTTTTTTTTTTTTTTTTTATTAAGGGGTAGGGGGGCGACCTTGCACCCTACTCGAACGACTAGCTAGAAATCTATGACTCGACTACCGGGGCAGCATGTTATTAGTAAATAACAGCTTTTATTTTTTTATTTATCTTTGTATTGGAAGGACCAAGTACGCAAAAGAGTAAAGAAAAGATGTAGGCGTTTCTTATAGTGTCAGCTCTGGTCTGGGGGCTAAAAAACCCCAATCATGCGTGCAACCAATAAGGGTGGCCCAGGGACGTCGCTAAACTTCTAAGTTAGCGTGGGCGAATATTGTTTTTGCAGGCGCAAGTTTGATAGCAACTTTATTTGCAAAACACTGAAAGAAAGAATTCGTGATATTTTTTATTACAGGATGCAAAGGTATTCGTCCCCCCCTTCGGAGACCTGGATACATACTTATGAATGTTGGAACTGTCTTGAACTTTTTCCACTTTTTGGAATACAAAATAATCAGTTGTTTGGAATCATTTATTGCTAATGTTCCGTCCCCATTTTTAATAAAATTAGTAAAACCTAACCAGTTACATGCCCATATATATGGTACACTGCCACCGGTACCGATAACACGCCCTAATTAAATGAAAATTGCATGCCTAGAAGAAAGGTCTTAAAGCAAATGTTTTCGTGGATTAGGGTTGAGGGGAAACAATGACACGCAAACAATACCTTTTCCTTCCTTAACTCCTTTCCTTCAAGCCAGCAGCCTTGTCTTGCACTCATCTTTTCCAAACCAGTCGCCAGTCGCTATCTGCTCCTCATTGCCTTAGGGCAGGCTTAACAGCCGTGGTATACAGTATATAGATATGGACTCCACTTTTCGTGTTGGTTATGGCAGCGGATGACCTATGCTCAACGTTCGTGACTGCCACGGAGATACCCCAGGTTCGATCCTAACAGGTACAAACGCTCGAACCACTAAATATCCGCCGTGCGTCGGATGGGCATTTTAAGGGCCGAGGGTGGCCTAGTGGGCAACGTTCGTTACTGCCGCGGAAAGGACCTCAGGTTCGATCCCAGGCAGGAACGAATGCTCGATCCACTAAATATCCACCGTGCGTCGGATGGGCACGTTAAGCCGTCGGACCCCGGGTACTGCCCCCCGGTAATAAATAAGGGCGTCTTCTTCCCCCTTTCTACCTCGCTTCCGTGTCACTTTCCTATCGGGCACTCAAGCCCAAATCTCCTAGCTTCCTATTTCTAAGGGTTGTTTAAGACCTGGAGTCAGATACTCCCTTCGTAAAATCCTCTACATATGATCTGATCTTTCCGTTTTCGAATCCCCTATACTTAGTAGCACAAAAAGCAAGGCAATTACTAATGACCTCTAACAACAGCACAGCGATCACTAATGACCTCAATGAATTCCTGTTCACCCTCTTCATTTGCCCTTGATCACAGTAACTTGAAATAAAGCTTAAATTAAGGATTTGAAAGTGTGGAGAACAATTGAATTTTTTCATGGCCCTGCGGGTGCTGTTTGGATGACCTTTCTATGGAGAAGGAAAACTCCACTTCTCAGGGGGAAATACACACGTCTACACGATGAAAGACACGGGAGTCATTACTTCTTGACAAAGTCCAGGTTATGTTTCAAAGTCAGAAAAATTTAAAATGTGGTACATCTTGAACTGGGTGGGCATTTGCCCACCCTTGCATCCCCTTGGCGACGTCCCTGGGTTTAGCCCATACACAAGTACCTTTAAGGGGCTTACAAATATTTTAGGCATGTTTAAGTTTGAGTCGCGAATGAATTATTCACAGCCATATTCAGGAAGTGTTTGTAAAACGACTCTGTAATGGCCATACACACACACACACACACATTAGCTGTCCTCTGGCATCAAGCACACGACCCCTTCCCTTCCCCCACATATAATGGCTATCAGGAGAAATCTCTCTCCTGTTTTAGAACATGGCAGTGGCGGCCCGTCAGATGAGGCAAGTGAGGCGCCGCCTCACCTGAAATTCCGCAGAATGAGAAGTGAAAAAAAAAAAAAAACTTCGGTCAGTAACGAAGATATAAGAACTTTGCAGGATAAATGAAACACTGAAATTTACATTGTGATTCATGAATTAGGTTAAAAAAAGGCTTTCAAGAAGAGGAATGAATCATTATTTTTGCAAAGCAGCTGCATGTTTTAAGCGCTTAGAGGCGACCGGCTGAATCGTCTCGATGAGAAGCCGGTTTTGGGAACTGGGGATCAGAGAAGAGCCCTACAGAGTGAACCCCCACCCCCACGGTCCGAGGTCTACCTAAGGAGGTGCCGGACTTCCAGTAAGAGAAAGGAAATTTCTGAGGCGACCCTCCATTTCGCTTAAACTGGAATCGCATCTCTGCTGTTATTGGAGAACCCAAGGATTGTGTATCCAATGGGCGCGGGAAAATGAGCAGATGACCTTGGTAAAAAGTGGTTTTACAGGCGATGACGCCGTTCGCCTCTCTATGCTTTGAAGTAGGATGATTTCTACGTAGCTTTAACTATTCGTCAGAGTATATTTGAGTCTAACTTTTTGTAGTGTGTTTTCAATCCTCTCTTTTGCGGGTGTTGGCTAGTTCATAGTAATGTTGAGTTTTCTTCTTTTTTATTTTGTTATTGTTACTAAACAGCATATTTTGATTTGGGTTGGAAAATATGAATGGCCCAATAAACGACGTGATTTGTGTTCTGGAAGAAATTCCTTTTAAACATTGGAAAGATTATAATAAAAGGGATGTTCTCATATCTGGAAGACTGACACCTGTAATAAGTTCAATATCTAAAGATAAGAAGTGCGGCAAATCGTTTCTTAGGTCTTTCAATAAATCATGGTACGAGATTTTCCCCTGGCTTTCTGGTAGCTATTACAAGCAAACTCTCTTTTGCTGGCCATGTTTACTTTTGAGCAATAAGAAAAATGTGTGGAATACAACGGGTTAGTTTGATCTGAAAAACTTTTCTCGTAGTGCAAAATTGCACGAAAGCTCTAAAGAGCATATAACTAATCACGTAGGTCTGAAACGGATGGAAAAAAATATAAACACTATTTCTGATATGCTCAAAGAAAATGCTGCTCTTCATAAAGCTAAGTTTAATGAAAAGGTCAGACTAAATAGGCTTTTTATGGAACATATAATCGATTTAGTTGTCGTTCTAAGCAAGCAAGAACTGCCTTTTCGAGGACATGATGAATCTATTTCCTCATTAAATAAAGGTAATTTCAAGGAGATGTTCCATTTGTTACTTCGTAGGAGCACCCCAGAATTAAAAGCACATTTTGAAGAAATACGAAGCTTATTTTCTGGACAATCTAAAACGATACAGAATGATTTAATGGAGTGTATTCATGAATATAAAAACGAATGTGTTAAAAGCGAAATTAATGAGTCAAAATTTTTTTCAGTGCAAGTTGATGATACAACTGATATTACTCAAAAATCACAGTGTTCAATAATTGTCAGATACATATTGGACTCAAATTGTGAAGTAGTTGAGCGCTTCCTTGGTTTTTATGATATCAGCACTGACAGGACTGCTGTGGCACTGTATGATCTGCTTGCATCGGTTTTGGAGGAGTTTGATTTTAAATCAAAGTTAGTAGGCCAGTGTTATGATGGTGCAAGCGTTATGGCTGGAGAGTTGAGCGGTCTGCAGAAAAGAGTCAAGGTAGAAGCCCCGCAAGCTTTGTTTACCCACTGTTTCGCCCACCGCCTTAACCTTGTCCTACAACAGGGGTGCAAAAGTATTGTAAATTGTCGCATATATTTCGCAACTGTATCCAGCATGCCCTCATTTTTTCATAAATCTGCCAAGAGAACCCACGTAGCAGATTCAGTTGTTGGGAAACGGATTCCTCAAATAGCGGAAACACGTTGGGCATCACTTTCACACATTTTGCGTTTAATTGTAAGCGAATGGGGCAAACTAAAGAATGTGTTTGAAAACATAATGAATGACCCGGAATCAACGGCAGAATCAATCAACGGAGCCATAGGATATTTGAAAAATTTCACTAATTTTGAATTTGCTTTTTTATCACTGATTTTTGATGACATTTTTGGAATTACGGATGTATTATTTGATGTTTTACAAAAAAAGACTTTAGATATCAGTTATTGCCAAAAACAAATTAAACAATGTTGCGAACGAATAAATAAGAAAAGGAATGTAACCACTTACTTGAAACATTTCAGTGAATCAATTAGTTTGAGTGGAGGTCCTAAATGTCGCCAAAAGAAACATTTGACTGAAGAAGAAGTGGAAAACTATTACAAAATTTTGTTTTACGAAATCGTTGACAGCATAATAGTCCAAATAAATACCAGATTTGAAGATATGGGAAAGCTCGAGTTTCTGCAGCTAGTTGACAGCTCAAAATACCATAGTTATTCAGAGTCATTTCCATCCAGTGCCCTTAACACTCTCAAAAAAATTTATCCAAACATTTTTACAGACACACAACGACTAAAAAACGAATTAGATTTTTTATATAATGATCACAACTTCAGGGAACTCGGTGTTCAGAAAACCTTGAAAACAATGAAAGAAAACGAGCTGAAAGATGTGTTACCAGAAGCCTACAAATTATTTTTCTCTTGTATTGACACTGGCATCAACAAGTTCTTCTGCTGAAAGGAGTTTTTCTTGTTTGAAGAGAATTAAGACTTACCTCCGTAATACAACGGCACAAGATCGTTTGTCTTCACTCGCTAAAATTTCAATCGAGAAAGAATTGCTGAACCATCTAATGTCCACTCAACCATTTTATGATCTGATCATAGACAAATTTGCAGCCAAAAAGGATCGCAGAATTGAACTTATTTATAAAACATAAACTGAAAGCATTCTGTTCGAGACCAAAGCAAATTAATATCGCATTCCTCTGTTTTTAATTCCAGGTTTAAATTACCTAATACTTTTTTTATATAGAAATGTGCTTCCTTGACTTCTCCTGGACATTAATACAAAACGAAGCTAATAATTATCACGAGCCTGGACTTCAGTCTATGACCCGTGCTAAATGCACCTTCACTAATATGCCAATCGAACTGTGACTTTTATTCAAGCTCAAGAAACATTTCGTAAGAAAACAATTTCTATTCAAATGATTTACTTTGAATTTTTAAGAAGTGGATCTCCGACTGGCGTTGGGATGTGAGTGACGCATTGACTAGCTAAAGAAACCGCACAAATTGCGTATTTTCGCTCAAGTGTATTACATAAAAGAATACAGGTGAAATATTTCTTTCTTTGTTGTAAAATTATCGAATAATTGTTTTCATAAAAATATTGTTGCAAAAGTAGCGTATATTACACACACACACACATATATATATAGTGGTATATGCACATTTTCCCTCTAATATTTTTGGATTTTTTCGTGAAGAAAGACTCCCCACGCCGTGTTTCATATATTTCTATAATTTTATTCCATTACTGTTGAATAATATTTGTATATAAGGGCTAAATGGCATGGGCTGAAGCCCTAAGTGATGGGGTTTACAGCTGTTTATAACAAGGCGCCTAACCGAGACCAATGGCTTAACGAGACTTCCGAATCTCAGTAGATTTTAATGATTCAGCCGACTCGAACCCAGGACTTCAAAGATATCCGATGGGTGATACTGCCTTTGACATGAAACTTTTTGAGGGTGGGGCGGGGGTTCTGCATTTATGCTGTATAACTGTGTATAAGTACATGTAACAATTTGGGGGGGGGGGCGCTTCGACAAATATTTCTCTATTGTACGTACGCACATCTTGGACATTAATACAAAACGAAGCTAATTTAATAAAATGAAGAAAATGCAATAAATTATAGTTGTTTTAATAAAAAGTTAATAAAGCAACTTCTTTGGCTGCTTTGCTTTACTTTCTGTTCTATTATCAAGAAATTGCATTGATATTATGCATCAATGTAATTTATTTGTATTACATTGTAAGTTATGTAAAAATCAATGAATTTAAATAGGGAAATTATCTATAAAACGTGCTTAGAAAAAGCTAACTGTCTCGCCTACTTAGGGGGTGCAAACCACGACCCCCGGCTACGCCACTGATATATATATATGTTCCTATAACGTTATACGAATTTATATATTTTTCAATAACATATGTTTTACTGTTTTACATTTACATCAAGACCGTTCGCCTCACCAGCATTTTACACCACGAGCCGCCACTGGGACATGGTCCACCTGGAATCGTGCTTCGTCCAGGACACACGTAACCTACGATTCGTGGTATTCGAAAGAGGACGTTACATAAAAGCAGCGAGTGCTTTGACACACAGTAGTGGGTTTCGCTGAATCTACTGGGTTGTGCTTCGGAGCTGGAGTGCAGTGTTCCATGAGGTGACCATAGGCAAGCAGCCATGCGTGGGGACATTCGCCGACACTCCGAACGGACATGCTGTGGAGTGTGACGTCATCTGTGACCCAGTGCGGCTTCGGCAAGTGCAGCTGGAAAGGAGAAGGGGAGAGCTGCACGATTTCGCATCGCATGAAGACCCGGCTGGAATGGGGGCAGCAGGCAAATAACCTCCAGATCTGACAGAGAGAGAAAGGGAGTGTCACTGCAAGCCATCTGACTGTGAAGGAAGTCAAAACTGAGCTCTTCCATTATGACAAATGACACTCACAATATTCTCTGACGCGGTTCGTAAACTTCCGTATAGAACGTGTCAGCGTCAGAGAGCAGTAACACATAAAATTCACACATCGTCCCGTAGGGGGAAAAATAGGAAAATATCTGCTGTATTTTGTAGCAAGACCTCATCCGCCGCCTGCAGAGACAAAGTTATCATGACAACAGGGTAAAACGCCAGCTTCCTCTGCATATAAATTCTCTTTTTTTTTTTTTTTTTTTTTTTGATTGAAGGTTTAACGACCACCGTGAGCAACTTAGTGGGCTATAAGCAGTCGCCCGTCCCTAATTTAGGGTCACTAGTTCCAGGGAAGGGAGAGAGCAAGTTCCGTAAGGCAAACACAACATCCATGCCTCACCGGGATTCGATCCCGGACCCTTCACGGACGAATGATCATATACCAGCGCTTAGACCACTGCGCCACCGCATATCAATTCAATGATCTTTATATGCAGATATTGCTGATTTCAGGAAAACCGAATAGATATGCACCAGTTGCCTCTCAGCTTTCTTTCGCTTGAAATTACATTAATTTTATTAAAAAATAAATAAAAAACAATTTCAGTAAGTAGCCCCCCCCCCCAAAAAAAAAAAACTTTCCCTTTTCCACAGTGAGTAAATCAAGGGCGTATATGGAATTTTTTAGGCAACCGAAAATGGATTTTTTTGAAATCCATCAGAACAAAAAAAGAGTAATAAAAAATAGAAGAAAGAAATAAAGCATTATTTCGTATTGTAAGTTGATGCATTTTTATTAAATTAAAAAGCATTTTTTCTAATGTAAGACGAATTTTAACAAAGGAATGAAACGCTTTCGGGGGGGGGGGGGGCTCCTTGGCTTCCCTCTAAATACGCCCCTGGAGTAAATCAAAGGTTATGCAAATATATGTTTCTTTCATGTATATCGCACATGAATGCAAATGGAAGCTGAATCTATTAATATAATGCGTTTCAATATTGTCTGGATAGGGGATAGCACTGCACTTCCTCTCGAGCTTTCAAAACATGGCGAAGTCCTCATTCCAGAGGAACAACGAACCGTTATGTGAGTTTTATGGTATTAAACTGCCAAACTAACATTTTTGGAGCAAACGAACACACACAGCATTTTATTGTTCTTCAGGCGTGTATATGAATGTTAACTCGGAGAAGAGGGATGCCGCTTTCGGGAAACCGTAACAGCATGTCTAGCGTCCCGAAATACCAGAAAAAATATATAGTACTGATTTCTCTTCTATTGCATGCATCAAAATGTTGGTAAATAACAAATAGAAAATTAAAAACATTAGAAAACACTTTCTGATTTAACCAGATATTGTTAACACTTTAAGCCCCATTTTTGTTTTATAAAAGCATTAGCGGAATTATTGAGAATCCCCATATAAGCTGGATGTGTTATCTTCGAGGAATGTATTTTTATGCAAATTTATGCGACTGTAAATAGCTGTTTTTGAGGTGTCATTTACCAAGAACAAAGACATTTGATTTAACAAGTGCATCAATACAAATTGAATTTTCTATGGGAATAAAAAGCAGATATTAAATGCCGCCTATGTTATATTGTGGTTCACGAAAACTAAATTGCTTGATTAAATTTTTTAGAAATTGCTGATTTGCGAAATTATAGATACTACAGTTTTTTTAATATTACCACATTTTGAAAACGCAAAATTAAAAATTTTAAATTGACAATGAATTTATGGTCTAATAAAAATAAATATATAGGGTAATCAAAAATAAATGATTAACACCTCAGGAACTTAATTTTTTATTGTGATGGACCAAACCGTGGACAAACAACAAGATTAATTTACCTAAAACAATAGTGGTAGCAATCAGTGCTCGACTCAAGTCTCGCTGACCACTAAAGATTCGTTGTGGTTCCGAAGTCACGTTAAGCAGATTGACCTGGGGTAGAGACTCCTCGTCACCAACAAGTCTAACCACCCATTCATCGGGGCCTTGGCCCGGGCCACTTAACACTTAGTGCAGCATAAGTAGTGCTCGGGGGGGTGAATAACCAACCGACAATAGATATGCACTTATTTCTTTGGTCATAACTCTAGGATTCTCTAAAATATGAAAAAAAAAAAATTGTGAAGGATAATTAACAATAAATGTTAAGCGCTTTACTCCTAAGAAAAATCTGACGAATTTTGCCATAATTTAAATTTTCTGTACAGCTGTCCCCAAGGGCTTCCTATAATATTCATTTCTAATATCATATTTTAACACCATATAAGCTGCTGCACAGCAACTTGAAAGTTAGATTGAAGTCAAACTGTGTAAACAATTACACAGCTATCGGTTCTTAATTTTTTGATTGTATGTTCGTATACATTCCCTCAGCATCGCAGAAGGTTCGTCGATTTCTGTGGTACGTACGTGGTCTTCCATTTACGAATATTACGGGTAAGACTGTTTCGTTCTTCGAAAACCATAGATGACGGAATTGTTGCCCGGATTTGTAAAACATTCAGCAGTTGTATTGTATGTTTTCACTCAGTCTTACAAAAATTTAATTTACATACATTATCAGATTCTTGTTCAGTTTTGTCCCAGAGAAGCATATGCGAAATAATAATATAATAACACCTCCCTTCCTCCCCCCACACCTCTTTTTCTTTTATTATAAGTGTTTTGCACAACTTTATTTCCTACTTGGCTTTTTTTTTCGATTAAAAAAAATAAAACTAGCTTTGCACCCTAGAAATGAAAACTAGGTGTTTTTTTTTTTTTTTTTTTCACGGGAAAAATTGTCTTTTTTTTTTTTTTAAAGCACGAAGGATTTAGTGTTTCGGTAAAAAAAAATTCATGGGAGGTAAAGATGTATATATTTTTAATTACTCCGTCAAAGCTTAAGCAAAATAATGTAATAGCATTTTCTCGCCCCATTAACTTTCGACGTAGCAGGAATAGGCAAAACAAGAACAGGTGAAAAAGGAAGTTTGTTATATAGGTGAATCCCTGCCCTCTAGCAGGTGAAAGTTTTAGGCGAATTAAGAATTCGTTCCTCGCCTAAAATGGCGAAACACATTCGCCTTAGCGGGAATAGGCGAATGTGGAAGACATGCAGTTGCTTTCACATAAGACTTCACCCCTGAGCAGGGTACTTACTGAAAGATCTTTCAGTGGTACATGTCGTTGCGGTGAGTATGGCAGCGTTTTGTAGTGCCATTGAAACTACCGAGTAAAATTTTTTTGTTTCTCAAATACTTTTTGAAGGGGGGGGAGATCTTTTCTGTTTCCGCTACCAGTTTGTCTTTCCAAAAGTGGTGCCACGACCTTGATTCTGTGTCTCAGTCATCAAGATCAGAGGCGTAACTAGGGCGGGGCAGACGGGGCGACTGCCCCGCTTGCACCTCAAGATAGGGCGCAAAAACCACTGCTTACAATTTGATTATTATAAAATTGGAATTCAAACTTTTTCATCGGTCTCTGGTATACTTAAAATTTGAATTTCCTCCATCTCCTGAGCGAAAATGCTCAGGAGATGCTAGTTACTCGCATTCAGAAATGAAGGGGAGTTCTATAGTTCTTTAAATTAAAGAAGAACCCTGGCCTTTGTCGACAACACTGGAGCCCGTGATTTTTCTCTAGTTCCATGGATACGAGGATGTCGTTTAGTGGGATAGATGGATGAGGATGTCGTTCACGTTGTTGAAGGTTCTCTGGGAACTATTCGATCATATTACTGTGACTACCAGCTGCTTTCGGACCGTTCGATGTGGTACAGAAGACCCGAAATCCGAACGAAGCATTTACGAAAGGCTGTACAAACAGGAACAGTTTGATTGAGCCTTCGGCATAGAGATAACACTGGGTTATATCGAGCAATGTATGCTTATATATATATATATATATATATATATATATATCATCATAATTCAACCATTATCAATCCACTGCTGGACGAAGGTCTCCCCAAGTTTCCTCCACAACGGTCTGTCTTGTGCCAGTCTCCTCCATGTTACTCCCGCATATTTTCGAATTTCATCCACCCATCTCCCACGTGGTCTTCTTCTGGGTCTTTTCCTGTCCCTTGGAATCCAATCTAAAATTTCGGCTGTCCATCGATGGTCAGTCCTTCTGGCAGTATGTCCAGCCCATTGCCATTTCAGGGATTTAACTCTGATCATGATGTCTTCCACTCTCGTCATTTTTCGGATCCACGAGTTCCTCTTCTTATTTTTCCTGGTTATACCAAGCATGCACCTCTCCATGCTGCTTTGAGTTGTCTGCAGCCTTTGTATGTCTCTTTTAGTTAAGGTCCACGTCTCTGCACCATACGTAAGCACTGAAAGGATGCATTGATCAAACACTTTTCTTTTAAGACATAATGGCATATTGCTCTTGAAAATTATGCTGTTTTTTCCAAAAGCTCTCCAGGCAAGTTTTGTGCGCCGATTAATTTCTTCATCAATGTGACCCTCACTTGATGTCTGTTGTCCAAGATAAACGTACGTGTCTGTTATCTCCAGCTTTTCTCCATCAATCGATAAATCTTCATTTCTTGTAAAAGCATTGAACATCACTTTTGTCTTCTGAAAGTTCATTTTTAATCCCACTTCTTTACTCTTGTCAGCAAGTTCCTGGATCATACTCTGTAGCTCTGATGGGGTAGTTGCAAAAATGACTATGTCATCAGCAAAACGAAGGTGGGTTAGATAATCTCCATTAATCTTTATTCCTTTGTTTTCCCAGTTCAGTGATTGAAAGACATTTTCCAATTGGCATTAAAGAGCTTCGGAGATATGGTGTCACCTTGTCTCACTCCTTTTCCAATTTTTATGTGTGTTGTATTTTCAAACAGCCGAATTTGCATTTTCATAGATGTTATTAATAATATTAATGTATGCATCTTCAATACCACAGGATTTCAGAGCCATTGTAACTGCTGATGGTTTCACCGAATCAAAGGCTTTTTCGTAATCGATAAAAGCCATGCACAATGGAAGTTCATATTCACTCGCTCTTTCAATTAGTTCTCTCAGTACGTGGATATGATCTATTGTGCTGTAGCCACTCCTGAATCCAGCTTGTTCTCTCGGTTGAGCCATGTCCAGTGTTACCTTCAAACGGTGTGAAAGAACTTTAGTGAAGATTTTATAAACCACTGAGAGGAGGCTGATAGGTCTGTAGTTCCTGAGATCCTCAATGTCACCTTTTTTATGTAGCAGGATCATTGTTGCGTTGTTCCAATCCTCAGGAATCTTCCCTTCATTAAGGCATCGAGTGAAAACTTGTGTGAGTACTGTTTCAGTTTCTTCACTTGCTTCTTGTACGATGTCTACAATAAATCCACCTTATGCTGGAGTTTGCCCAGCTTCATGTTCTTGATTGCATGTGCGACTTCTGCTGGGAGGACTGGAAGAACTCTGGTACTGGTATCTTTCATGATGTCTGGAGTACATGTATCATCCCTTTCATATAATTTCGAGTAGAAATCTCTCACTCTTGTCAAAATTTCGCCTCTATTCCTTGTTACAAAACCATCTTCTTTTCTCAGTGCCATAATCTGTTTTTTCCCCTTACTGAGATGTCCCTTTGCTATCTTTAGGCTTTGGTTGTTTTCAATTGCTTTCCTTATTAGTTCAGAGTTGAATTTCCTTACGTCTTTAGTGATACTTTTTCGTACTGTCTTGCATAGCTCTATGTATTCCACTTTGGACATCACATCTTCTTTAGTTGTCCTCATCACTCTTCTTTTTTGCATCAACATTTTGGGTTTTCCTGATAATTTGTTCACATGCAATTTGTTCTTAGATCCAGGTAATTTTGTTGCTGTTTCCATAAGAGCTTTGGTTACTTTTCTGTTAACTTCAGAAATATCCACTTCTTCCTATGTTAGGCCTTCTAAAGCAGAGAATCTGTTCTTCAGTTCCAATTTGAAGGTATTATGGTGTTTTTTAAGGTTGGTTATGTCAATACATTTTGTTTGTCTTATGAGCTTGCTACGTTCGAGTTTAGTGTTGAGGTGCATCTTACATCTCACCAATCTATGGTCACTGCCTGTGTTGAACTTGTTTAGCACACTGCAGTCTTCTATGACGAATTTTTTGTTACACATAATAAAATCAATTTCACTTGTTGTCCCATTTGGATGTCTCCATGTCCATTTCCTGTGTGGCTTTTTCTTGAAAAAGGAGTTCAAGATGAAAAACCCTTCTGCCTCTGCAAACTCTACGAGAGTATCTCCACGCTGGTTTCTGTAGCCGTGACCGAATTTACCTACTGAAGTTTCATTCTGTTGCCGTTGCCCTATTTTTGCATTGAAATCTCCCATAATTATCTTCAAGTGCTGCTTACCTTTATTATTTAGATCACGAATTTCCTCATAAAATTCTTCAATTTCTTCTTCAGCATGACTTGTGGTGGGTGCATAAGTTTGAATAATCTGAGCCTGGTAACTTCTCGAGAGTTGGATAACAAGTCGTGCAGCTCTGTCAGAGGAACTTTCAACTTCTACAACTTTATCCTTCAGTTTCTTGTTTATTATAAATCCAACACCACTAGTTCTGCCAGTATCTGTCCCACGATAGTAGAAGAGATGAACACTTTTCAGTTCAATGAGATCTTCTCCTTTTCTCCTTACCTCACTTAGCCCGACGATGTCCCACTTGATACTTTGTAGTTGTTCTTCCAATTCAAGAAGCCTTGAATCAGAAGATAGGGAGCGTCCGTTATACGTAGCCAAGGTCAGCATCAGATGGCAGCCTAGTCCGGTCCTCCGGGGATTCTTAGCACCCTCTGCCTTCATGTCGCACTGGCCGCTGCCTTGGCCAGGTACATTCCAGCTGCCGGAGACTGAGGGCCAAGATTTAAGTTGTGGAGTCATTTTGGAGGGGTTTGGCCATAACTCACCACGCTGGCCAAGCGGGTTGGTGAGTGTGGGATAGCATTTCCTCTAATCCCGATGGTATAGTTATTCCGCTATTGGCGGTCGTCAGAGCCCCTTTAGTGGGAACAGGATGTACCACGAGAAGGCAGGGTTGACATTTGTCAAGGAGAGGCTGTGATGTTACGCATCACCTGAACTTACATCCCCTTATATATATCATCATCATCATCATCATTGTCAACCATTATCAATCCACTGCTGGACGAAGGTCTCCCCAAGTTTCCTCCACAACGGTCTGTCTTGTGCCAGTCTCCTCCATGTCACCCCTGCATACTTTCGAATTTCATCCACCCATCTCCCATGTGGTCTTCTTCTGGGTCTTTTCCTGTCCCTTGGAATCCAATCTAAAATTTCGGCTGTCCATCGATGATCTGTTCTTCTGGCAGTATGTCCTGCCCATTGCCATTTCAGGGATTTAACTCTGATCATGATGTCTTCCACTCTTGTCATTTTTCGGATCCACGAGTCCCTCTTCTTATCTCTCCTGGTTACACCAAGCATGCACCTCTCCATGCTCTTTGAGTTGTCTGCAGCCTTTGTATGTTTCTTTTAGTTAAGGTCCACGTCTCTGCACCATACGTAAGCACTGGAAGGATGCATTGATCAAACACTTTTCTTTTAAGACATAATGGCATATTGCTCTTGAAAATTATGCTGTTTCTTCCAAAAGCTCTCCAGGCAAGTTTTGTACGCCGATTAATTTCTTCATCAATGTGACCCTCACTTGATATCTGCTGTCCAAGATAAACGTACGTGTCTGTTATCTCCAGCTTTTCTCCATCAATCGATAAATCTTCATTTCTTGTAAAAGCATTGAACATCACTTTTGTCTTCTGAAAGTTCATTTTTAATCCCACTTCTTTACTCTTGTCAGCAAGTTCCTGGATCATACTCTGCAGCTCTGATGGGGTAGTTGCAAAAATGACTACGTCATCAGCAAAACGAAGGTGGGTTAGATAATCTCCATTAATCTTTATCCCCTTGTTTTCCCAGCTCAGCGACTGAAAAACACCCTCCAATGTGGCATTAAAGAGCTTCGGAGATATGGTGTCACCTTGTCTCACTCCCTTTCCAATTTTTACGTGTGTTGTATTTTTAAACAGCCTAATCTTTGCACTTGCATTTTCATAGATGTTATTAATAATATTAATGTATGCATCTTCAATACCGCAGGTTTTCAGAGCCATTGTAACTGCTGATGGTTTCACCGAATCAAAGGCTTTTTCATAATCGATAAAAGCCATGCACAATGGAAGTTCATATTCCCTCGCTCTTTCAATTAGTTCTCTCAGCACGTGGATATGATCTATTGTGCTGTAGCCATTCCTGAATCCAGCTTGTTCTCTCGGTTGAGCCATGTCCAGTGTTACCTTCAAGCGGTGTGAAAGAACTTTAGTGAAGATTTTATAAACTACTGATAGGAGGCTGATAGGTCTGTAGTTTCCGAGATCCTCAATGTCACCTTTCTTATGTAGCAGGATCATTGTAGCGGTGTTGCAATCCTCAGGAATCTTTCCTTCATTAAGGCATCGAGTGAAAATTTGGGCGAGTACTGTTTCGATTTCTCCACTTGCTTCTTGTATGATATCTACAGTAATTCCATCTTCTCCTGGAGCTTTTCCTCGCTTCATGTTCTTGATTGCATGTGCAACTTCTGCTGGAAGGACTGGAGTAACTCTGGTACTGGTATCTTTCGTGATGTCTGGAGTGCATATATCATCCCTTTTCATATAATTTGGAGTAGAAATCTTTCACTTTTGTCAAAATTTCGCCTCTATTTCTTGTTACAGAACCATCTTCTTTTCTCAGTGCCATAATCTGTTTTCTTCCCTTACTGAGATGTCTCTTTGCTATCTTTAGGCTTTGGTTGTTTTCAATTGCTTTCCTCACTAGTTCACAGTTGAATTTCCTTACGTCTTCGGTGATACTTTTTCTTACTGTCTTGCATAGCTCTATATATTCCACTTTGGAAGTCACATCTTCTTTAGTTGTCCTCATCTCTCTTATTTTTTGCATAAACATTTTGGTTTTTCCTGATAATTTGTTCGCATGCAACTTGTTCTTAGACCCAGCTAATTTTGTTGCTGTTTCCATAAGAGCTTTGGTTACTTTTCTGTTAACTTCAGAGATGTCCACTTCTTCCGATGTTAGGCCTTCTAAAGCAGAGAACCTGTTCTTCAGTTCTAATTTGAAGGTATTATGGTGTTTTTTAAGGTTGGTTATGTCAATACATTTTGTTTGTCTTATGAGCTTGCCACGTTCAAGTTTAGTGTTGAGGTGCATCTTACATCTCACCAATCTATGGTCACTACCTGTGTTGAACTTGTTTAGCACACCGCAGTCTTCTATGACGAATTTTTTGTTACACATAATAAAATCAATTTCACTTGTCGTCCCATTTGGATGTCTCCATGTCCATTTCCTGTGTGGCTTTTTCTTGAAGAAAGAGTTCAAGATGAAAAACCCTTCTGCCTCTGCAAACTCAACGAGAGTATTTCTACGCTGGTTTCTGTTGCCGTGACCGAATTTATCTACTGAAGTTTCATTCTGTTGCCGTTGCTCTATTTTTGCATTGAAATCTCCCATAATTATTTTCAAGTGCTGCTTACCTTTATTATTTAGATGACAAATTTCCTCATAAAATTCTTCAATTTCTTCTTCAGGATGACTTGTGGTGGGTGCATAAGTTTGAATAATCTGAGCCTGGTATCTTTTCGAGAGTTGGATAACAAGTCGTGCAGCTCTGTCAGAGGAACTTTCAACTATATATATATATATATATCATCATCATCATAATTCAACCATTATCAATCCACTGCTGGACGAAGCTCTCTCCAAGTTTCCTCCACAACGGTCTGTCTTGTGCCAGTCTCCTCCATGTTACTCCTGCATATTTTCGAATTTCATCCTCCCATCTCCCACGTGGTCTTCTTCTGGGTCTTTTCCTGTCCCTTGGAATCCAATCTAAAATTTCGGCTGTCCATCGATGGTCTGTCCTTCTGGCAGTATGTCCAGCCCATTGCCATTTCAGGGATTTAACTCTGATCATGATGTCTTCCACTCTCGTCATTTTTCGGATCCACGAGTTCCTCTTCTTATCTCTCCTGGTTACACCAAGCATGCACCTCTCCATGCTCTTTGAGTTGTCTGCAGCCTTTGTATGTCTCTTTTAGTTAAGGTCCACGTCTCTGCACCATACGTAAGCACTGAAAGGATGCATTGATCAAACACTTTTCTTTTAAGACATAATGGCATATTGCTCTTGAAAATTATGCTGTTTCTTCCAAAAGCTCTCCAGGCAAGTTTTGTACGCCGATTAATTTCTTCATCAATGTGACCCTCACTTGATATCTGCTGTCCAAGATAAACGCACGTGTCTGTTATCTCCAGTTTTTCTCCATCAATCGATAAATCTTCATTTCTTGTAAAAGCATTGAACATCACTTTTGTTTTCTGAAAGTTCATTTTTAATCCCACTTCTTTACTCTTGTCAGCAAGTTCCCGGATCATACTCTGTAGCTCTGATAGGGTAGTTGCAAAAATGACTACGTCATCAGCAAAACGAAGGTGGGTTAGATAATCTCCATTAATCTTTATCCCTTTGTTTTCCCAGTTCAGTGATTGAAAGACATTTTCCAATGTGGCATTGAAGAGCTTCGGAGATATGGTGTCACCTTGTCTCACTCCTTTTCCAATTTTTATGTGTGTTGTATTTTCAAACAGCCGAATCTTTGCACTTGCATTTTCATAGATGTTATTAATAATATTAATGTATGCATCTTCAATACCGCAGGATTTCAGAGCCATTGTAACTGCTGATGGTTTCACCGAATCAAAGGCTTTTTCGTAATCGATAAAAGCCATGCACAATGGAAGTTCATATTCACTCGCTCTTTCAATTAGTTCTCTCAGTAAGTGGATATGATCTATTGTGCTGTAGCCACTCCTGAATCCAGCTTGTTCTCTCGGTTGAGCCATCTCCAGTGTTACCTTCAAACGGTGTGAAAGAACTTCAGTGAAGATTTTATAAACCACTGAGAGGAGGGTGATAGGTCTGTAGTTCCTGAGATCCTCAATGTCACCTTTTTTATGTAGCAGGATCATTGTTGCGTTGTTCCAATCCTCAGGAATCTTCCCGTCATTAAGGCATCGAGTGAAAACTTGGGTGAGTACTGTTTCAATTTCTCCACTTGCTTCTTGTATGATGTCTACAATAAATCCACCTTATGCTGGAGCTTTCCCCAGCTTCATGTTCTTGATTGCATGTGCAACTTCTGCTGGGAGGACTGGAAAAACTCTGGTACTGGTATCTTTCATGGTGTCTGCAGTACATGTATCATCCCTTTCATATAATTTGGAGTAGAAATCTCTCACTCTTGTCAAAATTTCGCCTCTATTCCTTGTTACAAAACCATCTTCATTTCTCAGTGCCATAATCTGTTTTCTTCCCTTACTGAGATGTCCCTTTGCTATCTTTAGGCTTTGGTTGTTTTCAATTGCTTTCCTCACTAGTGTTACAGTGGACACACACACCCCCATCCTAAAACCTGAAGAAAACTCTAAAATTTGTCCGCCATGTCGCGTATGGTATGAGGCAGCTAGGAATCGCAGTTCGGCAGGCTCACATGTTCTTTTACAGTTCAGTTTTTTTTACTTATTTCTCATTTACGTTGTTTTTCTTTCGGATGTTCTCTAAAATTAATTAACAAAATTGAGGGCTAATTAGGAAGTCGCTCCAATGCTCTTGAAGGCAAGAAACGCAATATTTTTGCCATTTTTAATTGTTTCTACCTGTGGGAAAAGGTAGCACTCAATGGTTGCTCTGGAAATTGATAAGAGCAAAGCGTTAGGCCCAGAAGAGGACTTCTGGATTTCTTGAGGAGGGGCCGATGTTACGACCCACCCCCGCCATTAATTTAGTAATTAATGGGCGTGGTTGATGTGTGAAATTAATTAAGTATTAATTATGTTCGAGGCTTGATTGGAGTTTAAAAGTGTAAACAGCAGATAAAGTTTTATCTGGGGGTTTGGAAAGAAAAGAGGCGAAGAATTCTCTCTCTGGCTGGGTGGTCTCAGAATAGCTCTGTTAGGTCATAAATATCAGGGCGCAGCTGACGGGAAACTAAGCAACACGGAATGGTACCTTTCGAAGAGGGGTCCACTTGAGTAAATGAATGAAGATGGGGACAAAAGGTTTAGCGAATAATCGTAAATTCGTCGATTGTTTGGGGTATTTTCGAGAACAATTGCTCTCTGTGTGGTCCGTGCAGAAAAATAAGATTTCGCACTTAGCGTGAAAATAAGGAAGAAAGTTCAGTTGTCTGTGCGCTCTCCGATGTGAAAGGCTGGATGCCTTGGATCTGCAGCAAAATGAATTGGGAAAAATGAAGCAGCAAACCTCCCCGCATTTGGTAAGAAATGGAGACAACTCGAGGCAGCTGGAGATGCCAGTTTGCCATAAAGACAGCGGAATGCCTAAATCCGCGTGATAAAGCTGCAATTTCTAGGCTGGAGCGTAATGGAAATCAGCGACTGTTTGGCCTAATGAAAGCCAAGTTACAGGGGAATTAAGAAGTCTGCGAGTGGACAGTGGTCATTCCAATGAGAAGCGAAGCCAAGCAAAGTCGGGTTCGGATGCCAACCACTGCAGTGTGGAATCGTCACCCCCATTCATCCCCTACTGTGGAGGAAGTGAAGAGACGCGCTTGTCTTACGGGGCGAAGCGAGACCCCATGTGTGCGTGTGTGTGGTCACGTAAGCAGCGAAGCCACTACGTGTAAGTGCGACGGGATAAAAACATGGCGAAAGAAAAATATGAGCGTAAGCGCGGTGGCTTCGATACCTAACAAATATACAGGTGAAATGTTGAGTTGCTGATATACGCTTAAGGTAAAAGCACGTCTGATTTCGCTCGGCCGAGAAAATTAATCTCAGGGCTGGCGGTCGCAACTCGATAAAAAATGGAAACAAAACCTGCGAGAGGCATATTTGAACTGCGTACTCAGGCAGGGTAGATGTTATGCTAACGGAAAGGAACTGACTGAATTGGGAATGAACGGTCAAAAAGGACGGAAGGTAGCGACGGACGGAATCAACTATAGCAGCAGCGGAATTGAATGTGTCCCTCTCTCCCAGCAGTCGACGTTCACAATTATTTCTTCACGACAACAAAAATCATTTCCCAGGAACACAGAAAATCAATCTTGGAAACCGCAACAGCAGATGTGAGAGGGCCTATTTTGTTTAACGGCCACCTTCAAATCGTCACGAGAATAGATCAGTGTGCACTCTAATCATTGCAACAAAGTGCGGCGTGATATTACCATTTTAATTGTGTGCTTCATTTACATCAAGCGTCAAAGTGAAGTGTTAAATCATCGGTGCTGCCACATGGTGCAAGTGTCTGTGTGTGTGTGCGTGTTTTTTTTTTTGTCGTGTGATATTATGTGATGCACAACGGATTTGCACAGCAAAGTCACGTAACTGTAAGTAGATGAATATTTCCTTTTTCTTTCTTCGCACATCTGCGAACTTGTGCCATCCCGACACCCAAAGCTGCATGGACATAGATGCAGTAATGCTGAGTGACTGAACCTCAGAGGAAATACCTGCACATACAGATTTCAATTTCTTACAGGGCCCATTTCCTGATTATTTTTTTTTACATGAATAAGGGAGAAGGTGTGGCCACGAATTCCGCTGGGCGGGATAGTTTCTTTTAACTTTGGTTCAGAGCCAAAGCGAGCGGGGAAGGGATTTGCATGTGCATGCTTATTAGATTTAGTTAATTAACTTTGGCAGTATTTCGCACCTATAATCTTATACCGCAAATTAACGTGCTTGTGTATTTTGTGTCGCGAGTATTTTTAATGTGATCGTTTGCATATAATTTTTTTCATTCTCTAAGCAATTGCATATGAATATCACCTGCAGCTCTATTTAGTGTGTAAACGAGTAGTATCTCTTGTTCAGATAGTCCGGTGGAGACTTAGTCGGCTGCGTCTTCCGACAGTAAAGTGTGACACCGTATGCTGCCCACATAAGAGGGGCAATTGTCTATACGCCCAGAGAGCGCCGTATCTGTTTAAATCTCGCAGAACGTTATTAAATGTTGTGTTGTGTATTTGAGAATCATGTGTTATTTGCGAAAGTGAGTGTTGTACTGGCTGGTTGGGGATTGAATGTACCGGAGTAAGATCCGGACCACTACACTCAGTCACGAATTGGTGATTGCGGGTGAACCTCATCACAACTCTGATCCCAAAGTATCATTTTTTTTTAGTTTATTTTATTTTTTATTTGTTGTTGTTATTTTGTTCACACGGTGGATACACCCAAGCCTTATGCTTCGGGTCATTCTTCAACTTTTCATTTTTTATGTTCTGGTGTGAATCTTTGAGTGCAGCAGTGCACCTGAGAGTCTCACCTGGTGCCGTGGCCAACTAAATTGTACTTCAGGTCTCAAGCACCGTTACCGGCAGACTCGGCAGGAACACTGCTAGTGCCGTGTAACATTAATGGTGCCGTTGTCCCAGGATCGATACCTATATTTTGCAGCTAGCGGAACAACACTCATGTTCGTAAAATAAGTGCGAATTGACTGCCATTACTATTTTTATTTAGTTTTGTTCGGTGCGAATTTTGTATAATTTAGCATTAAGTAAGCCTTAAGCTGTTTTCTAAGAACTGCCATAATTTTAGTGGGTAAGAAAAACAAAATGGCTAACACGAAGAAATCGTCATCTGCGAGTCACGTGGATTCAGATGATTCTGGTGGTCACTCTGACGGAGAACATCTGAGCACTGGGGCTGTAATTGTTCCGGAAGAGAGTACACCTGTTACAAGTACAGCGGGTACATCACAGCTGAGACAAACAGCTGTAGCCGCACCTATGGTTTACGGGGAGCAGTGGAGATTATAGTGAATCCCCAGGAAGACTGTGACACCACGATTGTCTACGATGTTGAGAAGGAACTCGAAGACAGTGGAACGCAAGAATTTGGCATCGAGCGCAGATAAAAGCAGGCGTAGGAGCATCGAACGTGAGAGATCTGTGGAACTCGTGGATTCTCGAAGCTATGCCTCATATTTAAATTTTCTTTCCACCTATCTCGACGGGCAGCAATGAACGTGCGATGAAATCCTTAAACTTTCCTTCTGCTCTCAGGGCACTTAGGTCCGGAACTAGGTACCTTGCGACGGTGGGAAAGGGTTGAGTGTTTACAGTTAAAAAAAATAGAGTGATTGGATGAATAAACTTCATCCAGTCATCCCTTTTTTTCTTTCATGGGGGGATGGAATGTTACAGTGGACACCCCCCCCCATCCTAAAACCTGAAGAAAACTCTAAAATTTGTCCGCCATGTCGCGTATGGTATGAGGCAGCTAGGAATCACAGTTCGGCAGGCTCACATGTTCTTTTACAGTTCAGTTTTTTTTACTTATTTCTCATTTACGTTGTTTTTTCTTTCGGATGTTCTCTAAAATTAATTAACAAAATTGCGGGCTAATTAGGAAGTCGCTCCAATGCTCTTGAAGGCAAGAAACGCAATATTTTTGCCATTTTTAATTGTTTCTACCTGTGGGAAAAGGTAGCACTCAATGGTTGCTCTGGAAATTGATAAGAGCAAAGCGTTAGGCCCAGAAGAGGACTTCTGGATTTCTTGAGGAGGGGCCGATGTTACGACCCACCCCCGCCATTAATTTAGTAATTAATGGGCGTGGTTGATGTGTGAAATTAATTAAGTATTAATTATGTTCGAGGCTTGATTGGAGTTTAAAAGTGCAAACAGCAGATAAAGTTTTATCTGGGGGTTTGGAAAAGAAAAGAGGCGAAGAATTCTCTCTCTGGCTGGGTGGTCTCAGAATAGCTCTGTTAGGTCATAAATATCAGGGCGCAGCTGACGGGAAACTAAGCAACACGGAATGGTACCTTTCGAAGAGGGGTCCACTTGAGTAAATGAATGAAGATGGGGACAAAAGGTTTAGCGAATAATCGTAAATTCGTCGATTGTTTGGGGCATTTTCGAGAACAATTGCTCTCTGTGTGGTCCGTGCAGAAAAATAAGATTTCGCACTTAGCGTGAAAATAAGGAAGAAAGTTCAGTTGTCTGTGCGCTCTCCGATGTGAAAGGCTGGATGCCTTGGATCTGCAGCAAAATGAATTGGGAAAAATGAAGCAGCAAACCTCCCCGCATTTGGTAAGAAATGGAGACAACTCGAGGCAGCTGGAGATGCCAGTTTGCCATAAAGACAGCGGAATGCCTAAATCCGCGTGATAAAGCTGCAATTTCTAGGCTGGAGCGTAATGGAAATCAGCGACTGTTTGGCCTAATGAAAGCCAAGTTACAGGGGAATTAAGAAGTCTGCGAGTGGACAGTGGTCATTCCAATGAGAAGCGAAGCCAAGCAAAGTCGGGTTCGGATGCCAACCACTGCAGTGTGGAATCGTCACCCCCATTCATCCCCTACTGTGGAGGAAGTGAAGAGACGCGCTTGTCTTACGGGGCGAAGCGAGGCCCCATGTGTGCGTGTGTGTGGTCACGTAAGCAGCGAAGCCACTAGGTGTAAGTGCGACGGAATAAAAACATGGCGAAAGAAAAATATGAGCGTAAGCGCGGTGGCTTCGATACCTAACAAATATACAGGTGAAATGTTGAGTTGCTGATATACGCTTAAGGTAAAAGCACGTCTGATTTCGCTCGGCCGAGAAAATTAATCTCAGGGCTGGCGGTCGCAACTCGATAAAAAAAAAATGGAAACAAAACCTGCGAGAGGCATATTTGAACTGCGTACTCAGGCAGGGTAGATGTTATGCTAACGGAAAGGAACTGACTGAATTGGGAATGAACGGTCGAAAAGGACGGAAGGTAGCGACGGACGGAATCAACTATAGCAGCAGCGGAATTGAATGTGTCCCACTTTCCCAGCAGTCGACGTTCACAATTATTTCTTCACGACAACAAAAATCATTTCCCAGGAACACAGAAAATCAATCTTGGAAACCGCAACAGCAGATGTGAGAGGGCCTATTTTGTTTAACGGCCACCTTCAAATCGTCACGAGAATAGATCAGTGTGCACTCTAATCATTGCAACAAAGTGCGGCGTGATATTGCCATTTTAATTGTGTGCTTCATTTACATCAAGCGTCAAAGTGAAGTGTTAAATCATCGGTGCTGCCACATGGTGCAAGTGTCTGTGTGTGTGTGTGCGTGTTTTTTTTTTTTGTCGTGTGATATTATGTGATGCACAACGGATTTGCACAGCAAAGTCACGTAACTGTAAGTAGATGGATATTTCCTTTTTCTTTCTTCGCACATCTGCGAACTTGTGCCATCCCGACACCCAAAGCTGCATGGACATAGATGCAGTAATGCTGAGTGACTGAACCTCAGAGGAAATACCTGCACATACAGATTTCAATTTCTTACAGGGCCCATTTCCTGATTATTTTTTTTTACATGAATAAGGGAGAAGGTGTGGCCACGAATTCCGCTGGGCGGGATAGTTTCTTTTAACTTTGGTTCAGAGCCAAAGCGAGCGGGGAAGGGATTTGCATGTGCATGCTTATTAGATTTAGTTAATTAACTTTGGCAGTATTTCGCACCTATAATCTTATACCGCAAATTAACGTGCTTGTGTATTTTGTGTCGCGAGTATTTTTAATGTGATCGTTTGCATATAATTTTTTTCATTCTCTAAGCAATTGCATATGAATATCACCTGCAGCTCTATTTAGTGTGTAAACGAGTAGTATCTCTTGTTCAGATAGTCCGGTGGAGACTTAGTCGGCTGCGTCTTCCGACAGTAAAGTGTGACACCGTATGCTGCCCACATAAGAGGGGCAATTGTCTATACGCCCAGAGAGCGCCGTATCTGTTTAAATCTCGCAGAACGTTATTAAATGTTGTGTTGTGTATTTGAGAATCATGTGTTATTTGCGAAAGTGAGTGTTGTACTGGCTGGTTGGGGATTGAATGTACCGGAGTAAGATCCGGACCACTACACTCAGTCACGAATTGGTGATTGCGGGTGAACCTCATCACAACTCTGATCCCAAAGTATCATTTTTTTTTAGTTTATTTTATTTTTTATTTGTTGTTGTTATTTTGTTCACACGGTGGATTCACCCAAGCCTTATGCTTCGGGTCATTCTTCAACTTTTCATTTTTTATGTTCTGGTGTGAATCTTTGAGTGCAGCAGTGCACCTGAGAGTCTCACCTGGTGCCGTGGCCAACTAAATTGTACTTCAGGTCTCAAGCACCGTTACCGGCAGACTCGGCAGGAACACTGCTAGTGCCGTGTAACACTAGTTTACAGTTGAATTTCCTTACGTCTTCTGTGTGACTTTTTCGTACTGTTTTGCATAGCTCTATATATTCCACTTTGGAAATCACATCTTCTTTAGTTGTCCTCATCTCTCTTCTTTTTTGCATCAACATTTTGGTTTTTCCTGATAATTTATTCACATGTTACTTGTTCTCAGACCCAGCTAATTTTGTTGCTGTTTCCATAAGAGCTTTGGTTACTTTTCTGTTAACTTCAGAAATATCCACTGCTTCCTATGTTAGGCCTTCTAAGGCCGAGAATCTGTTCTTCAGTTCCAACTTTAATGTATTATGGTGTTTTTTAAGGTTTGTTATGTCAATACATTTTGTTTGTCTTATGAGCTTGCCGCGTTCCAGTTTA